>ML784027.1:821074-853143 GCA_009831015.1 Picea engelmannii
TAAATACATGAGGATAAGTAATAAAGGAGGGATAAGGGTATTAACGGCGGGAGGATAAGGGGTAATAAAGGAGTTAGGTAGGGAGTTAATGGGGGCAGGAGTGTCGGTGAAGGAGGGATAAGGAAGGAAAGGAGTGGAAGGGGAGGATGATTCAACGGGAGTGGAGAAGGATTTTGGGAGCTCGGAGTATTGCAGGGAGAGGGAGACTTTGAGAGTTTGGATTATAGCAGTGCACCAGGATTGCTGGGGGTTTTGGGCATGGAGGGCTAGGATATCCCTTGATATCCTAGGGCTAGGAGCTAACTAGTCGACAGGGAGGTCGGTTTTGGGTAGTGCTTCCAGAAGCGTGAAGGGAGCAAGCAGCGAGCAAACACAGGTTGATAGCATCAGTTTCAGGTATTTACCAAGATATGCATTGTTTTGTATAAAAATTTGTTATTAAATATTATTGTTATGATGAATTTGAATTGCAAATGTGCTAATGCAGTAATTTTTAAATTTTACTGTTGTGTTGTAATTCAATGGTTGTTTAAATTAATTCCGCCATTACATAGACTTCCTTCTCAGCTTCCCTGACCTGCTTGTTGATCTCTGAAACAGGGGCTCTGCCCTTTCTCTTCTTGTTGATCCCTGCTTTAGTACTAGTAGGTGATAAAGGGCCTACAATCTGTGATTGGGGGGTAGGTGTTGAGTCTAGCTTGAAGTGAGAAGTAACCAAAAAATTCTCCCAGGAAATCTCTTTCTTTCCCAACTCTTCAGAGACAAGCATCATGATAAGACCAGAGAGGAAAAGACTAGAGTCCACACCCTTAGATTTGACTTGCACCCTATCTGACATTTTACCTATACTTCTCAATAGGTAATAAAGAATATTCATCTGAACCTTCCCAGTGAAATGCAACAACATCCTTATATGGTAATGATACAGGGTGTTAAATCTCCCTTCACAACTAAAATATCTCTGTATGATTTTCAACATTCTATCAAACTGGTCAATCAATTGATTCCTTGGCATACTCTTAGATAAATCATTGGCTTGGTATTCAAGATTGAAAAGATCTTTAACGAAGGGTGAACTCAATACATGGCCTTGAACCAATTTTCACCTGAAATGGGGATCCCTGTTGTAGCTGAAATGGAGGCTTCAGTTACCTCAAATTCCAAATCTCCAACTCTGGTTTTCTTTCCATCAAAATTTAATGCAAATTGTTTTGCTACTTCTAGGTGGCCTCTCTGTATGTTCTGGCAGAAAGAGAGGCATCCTGCTCTTCGAAACATCTCCCTAACCATGGGGTATGTGTCAAAAAGGCGCATGTCCACAGGTTCTGTTTGAACTACCTTGCCACCTTTGTGTGCTTTCTTCGACTGAGGGGTCTCCATGACTCAAAACGAGGGTTCTTAAGAGGCTTAAGGGATGTTATTGACCAGAAAACTTCAATTCAAGTTTCAAATGCACCAAGATGGCTCTCCAAATTAACAGTGCTTAGAAAACGAGCTTGGATATGAGAAATGGACCTTCAAACTTATACAGGCTTTCAGAGTGTATACTGTGAGAAGGTAATCCCGAAATAACTCTTCGTACAGGATGAAAAGAAGCAAAGAATAATCAGTGGAGGTTTGAGCAGCGCCTCTGCGTAGCGCAACGCATACACAGAGGATAGGCTATTGCAGGCTTGCAACTTTCAAAGGCTATGACAAACAAAAACAATCAGATCATGGATACGAGCTATGATGTTTACAGGTATGCACATATGGCTCCCTTACTACCCTGCAGGCTTGACAAACCGAAACCCGAGCACAAATCTCCTGTGAAAATTAATATGCGAAGGAGGTTGCACAGGATACCTGTGAAGTCGACATCTTTTGAGTCCTCAGCGCGATCTTAGGATGAGATTGAGGAAACTTCGGCCCTGAAATCTCTCACAGCATCGGATTTAGTTGACAGGTGGTCGTCTGATCGGAACTGGCAAACTTACGCAACGCAACACTACTGGACTTTTCAAATTTAGAAACTGTTACCAAGGATCATAAATAAAAGATCTTTTGAAAGCATTTCAACCGACTTCTGGCACTGAAAACAAGGGTTATGGTACCAGTCGTGGCAATCATGACTTGGAGTGGATGAATGATAAATGTGACAGGTGCTACGGAACTGCCTGTTGAGTGGGCAGCGCTTTCCAAATCAAAAAATGATTGGACAGGTAAGTGGGGATGATGAGTCATGCATGTGAGGTCATGAGTGAGGAGAGAGGTGTGTCACATCAGCCTGTTCATGGGAGGTATCAACCTAGGGATGAATAACGAGAGGGGACATAAAGAATAGACCATGAGCTTAAAAGGGTATAAGGATCAAAAATCGAATTGAGGATCAACACATGAACTATGACTCAAAGGTTTAGTCATCCTGAGGGGTCCTCTCATAAATAACATTAAAGGGATGAGACATTTATTTTAAAGAGAAAATAAGAATCTAAGGGTTTTTATCTTCTTCTTTTTTAACAAAAATAAAAACAAACTAAGAGACCCAAGGCGATTTAGTGTGATAACAGGAAACAAAAACAGTTTCCATGTTGTTAGCACTAGAATATGCTCTCTGACTATTGGGAGGGCATGCCTAGCACATCTTAGTTGTTGCAATGATTTGTTTGATAGAAGATGGATCAAGTAAGTAGATCCGATGAGAAAAAAATACAAGCTAAGATAAAATATTTGTAGATCAATGAGTTAAAACATTGGGCATGGAGTCATATAAATGTCTTATTGATCAAAGGAAATCAAGCTTCTTATCAGATAAGAAAGTTGTATTATGGCAGAGAGAAGAAAGGAGAACAAACAAAAGGTAGAACACCCATTGAACAGAAATTATTTCTGAAAAATGAATGGAAGAATACTTGAAATGAAGCACACTAATGATAAGCAATTACAACAAATTCTTTGCTACTCAGGAATCTAGCATCAGTGACCAGCTATTGATTCTCAATATTGGTAATCCACTCAAGCATGCCCACCTTTAACAAATGTTTTGCCATCTGTGAGGTTAGTTGCCTAAAAACACTCAATTGTTGACTTTCATCCTTAAAATCTGGAAATTATGCTTCACTAATATTTGACAAAAATAAGGATAATCTTTGATTTCCATTCGACTCTTTAGAATCCTGCAGTAAAGATTTTTTGCTTCACAACAATTTCAACTATGATGAACATAATGAATGAGAAGCGAAGTGACTTTTTCAGGGATTTTCTTTCAGCTATGATATTCATGTCAGACCCTGTCATCTATATTTGAGTTGCCTATAAAATTAAAAATATACTTTGGACACCATTTGTAGTTACAATCATCGGGATCACCATCATACATTGGAAATGAATTTACAATAGGTTCATTGTCAATATTTAAAACAATTATTATTGCATTTGGTATGTTGACAATAGCTTGCCATTTAGCAAATATTGCACCATGTTTGTAGTACTCGGCATATCTTGAAGCTAATCCATCCAAACATTGGCACCAAGATTCATTGTTTGTTCCTGGCAATGGGACTAAACCCTTGTCAACTTTGATACCAGGCATAATATTCTTCTCGCACAGACAATCAACAAATTTCCTCCCATCAGTTGTGGACCGATAGAGGGTCTCTTCAAAAAGGATGGAACTAGAAATATATTCCAGAGTCCTGGTGTGGTCAACAAGAGTTGCTTATATGCTTGGAGATTGGTTTCTTTGTTTTCCAGTCCAATGGAAGAGAGGCTCTTCCCACAAATGGAATTGGACTCATCTATGGGAAGAATACTATAACCACGGAATACAATCATTTTCGCGGTTTGAACAAACCCCTCGACATACGATCTGGCCCTAATTGGCATGGAGACCCTCTGCGCTTTGGGTTGCTTGAAGGAATCGATATTTTATGTGAGCGACTTCCCAGTCCATTGAGAACTTCCCAATTTCACATCGGCCTTTAGAACAAAGGTTCTCATGGCTAGCTAAGCTTTCGAGTTGCAATTCTGCATCAGCCCTTTTCACTTAACGAAGAATCTCACCAATTTGTTCACAAGCATCATCGGTTTGTGGATTTAGAGACTAAGAACCCATGTGCTTGCACTTTCGGGCTCGGGCTTGGTAATGATTGTGGTGTTTGGTGCATGAATATAGGGCTTCCTTTTGCTAATTTTGGCAATGGCACCTCTACCCTTTGTCGATGCATAGTGCATTCACCATAATGCTCCTTAGTGGGCTCTCCCTTGGTGCCTTGTGATGAGTTCTGAACATTCTTTCGACACTTGTGAATGCTCTAGACACTAGAGCTCGGGCTTGATGTTCGTGCAATGAGAGAGACATTTCATAAGTAAAGAAACACTGCAAAAAACCATGTGTTCCTTCACACCATCCAAATGCTCTTTTAATCAGCAATCACCTTTTAAATTTATTATGCAATGAGAATAATCCCACATGCATGCAAGAAAAGAGTGTAGATATTGTTTATATTGTGAATTGTATAGACATACTTATGACGTGTGGTGAAAAGCCTTAGTTTCATGGGTGTTGCATGTGGGTGCTCAATGCTTGTATTGACCCTTGTAACTGAGCGTTTTGGCACTTAGTTGAACTCGGTCGACTGTGGGGTTTAGGATTTGGCTTATGAATAGAACTTAGGTTTAAAAACAATCTTTTTGCCAAATAATTATTTAAAAACCTAAATCTTTTTGCCAAATAATTATTTAAAAACCTAGAAAACAAAAATAATGATTTTCTAAATTTTGGCTTATAAAAATATATATATATAGGAGAAGGACCTTGATAAGCTAAAAGTTTGTGTAAGATTAAAATGTGAAAGGGTAATTGCTTAGAATAGAGCTTTTGAGACTATGGGAAATTGGGAAAATTTAACACAAACAATATTAGGTTTAGCAGAGTTGACGAAGAGATGGAGAACTTTAATGAGATCACATTTATGATTTCAGTAAGATTAAAATGTGAAAGGGTAATTGCTTAGAATAGAGCTTTTGAGACTATGGGAAATTGGGAAAATTTAACACAAACAATATTAGGTTTAGCAGAGTTGACGAAGAGATTGAGAACTTTAATGAGATCACATTTATGATTTCACTGCCTTTTTTGCAGTGGATTTTTTTTTTTAAGATAGCAGCTTAGGTGCTAACATTGGCTCCTTCTGGGGATGTGTTGGCAGCTCCAAAATATTTTCACCTTTTAAATCGACAAAGAAAAATCCTTGTAGCTACCTACGCTTTGTCACAAGTATTGATGTTTGAAGGTGACTTTTCGGCTGTAAGAGGTTGTATCGATTGTTCTTATTCTTTTTGTTTTCATGCTTCATTCATGACTGAAAGCATGAATGAAGCATTGAAAACTTATGATCGTATTGCAAATTGTATCTAAGGCTTATGTCTCAAGAAGGGTTGATGTTCTTACAAATCTTTTAATGAGTATTGTTTTCTTTGAAGTCTATCATATATCAATAAAACCTTTGTTATAAGTTGCTCATTCGATTATGAGACATATCTTGAGTTTTTTATAATACACCAAGAATTGATTGCAATTAGACTATGGTTTTGTTTCATTATAATTCTTGGTAAATCATTTTTCTTATCAGTATGCTTTGGTTTGTAAAACACATCTTCTCCTAACCTTAGAAAATCAACTCCACCCTTTACACAATGATGAGATTCAAATACACCTGATCGTACCCTATACTCAGTTTGAGGTGGCAGTCTGAGATCGACAGATCCATCATTCCAAGTTAAAGTCTTGGGCTTCGTTCTGTACTCTTGGCAATTCATTACACAAAATGTCTGATTTTCATATGAAACCCCTCATGCTCTCATTTGATCACGCTAGGGTAATGGTGAGTTTTATTCCTTTGGTTTTTGCCTTGGTTTCCTCTCTGTTTGAAACCTTTCATGCTTACAGTGATTTATGTCTGCCTCCGTGACTTCTTGTTTGAATCTGTATGGCCCCTGTCGTCCGTGTCGAACCAAATGGCTCCCAAACCTTGCTTTTGTATGACGATGCGAGTAAAGACCTTAAGAGTCAGGGTTGGCTTGAGTTTCTCAAGAAATTCCAAGGTTACAACTTGCAAGCAGCCCATGGGTTCACCCTCTCTTTCGATGGATGCCGAGCCAAAGTGGGTGATGTTCAAATAGAAATCACCGAGGAATTTTTTAGCCAGGCAACAAGCCTTCCCCTTACCAAGCAAAAATGGTTTAAGAATTCCAAGTTGGAGGAGGTGTCGTGGAGTTTGTTCTTTACCTCTCAAAAAATCCAGTGATGTGACAAAGGTATGTCGATATCTCTGTTAAAGACTAGGTGGCACAGTTTATTGGCAGTTTTAAGACAGTTTGTTACATGTGAAGGTCGCTTCGGCCTCGTTTTTCTTTACCACATAAGACTATTAATGAATTTCATCGGTTTCCAGTTGAACATGCCATTTTACTTATTGAGAAGTTTATATAAAATGGCTAAGAGGTATAAAAGGCAGAGTTTGAATTCCAGTTTATTCCACCATGGGTTAATTAGGATGATGTTAGTCCATCATTTGAAATTACAGGGCGACGATTGGGATACTTTCCTATCTCGCAATGGATTTGTTACATCCAACCCTGTAGAGGTTTCTGTGGTTGATAAGCCTATGTTGGAAAAAACCCCTGTCCCTTCCAGTGACAGACCAATTTTCTTATCCAAAGAACCCTGTGATAAGGCCGCGCTCGATGAGCCTATGTTCGGGCAACAGGATGTTGACCCTAGGGTCATTGAATCTTTTGAGTGTGAGAAGGATGTTTGCCAAATACCATGGCAAATACCGCCAATAAACGCTCATGCAAACTGTCAAGGAAGAATCCAGACATAGGGTTTAATAACAAAAGGGTTGGGAGATTAATCTCAAGGAGTTTACGGAATAAAACAAAAGCTCATGTAAGCTCGATCAAGGTGATCGAGGCGATCGAGGTCAATGAGAGCTCTGATTAGAAGTGGGTTAACCCTAAAATAAGGAAAGTGGGTTAAGATGGTTAAAAGGTAACCCCTTGAGGAAGCTACATGAAAGTATAAATAAGAGGTAAGGCTCTCTCATTTTAATAACACTTGAGAATATTGAATATATATAGGTGACTGAGGTAACCAAAGGATATCTAAGCCGAATTTTAGAGGGAAGGTGAAGTAAAGAAGGCCAAAATCCAAGGGAGGATAAATTCTTTTGATGATGCTTCTTAAGGTATGTTATTTACAGGTCATCTCACCATTTTCACAATAAATTATTTTCTAGAATGATTTAGACTGTGAAATTGGGAGGCCATTGAGGAAATATATCCAAGTAGCTGTGGTAAAAATTTGAGCTCGTGGGTCATTTTATTTTTGGAGTTACACGTCGTGGAAAATAGGGTTTGTGTCTAGTCCTGGAACTAGTCTAAAACATGTTTTCCGGGTAAAAACGTCATAAATTCTTCATATCCCTACAATACAGTCTTTATTATTATAGTACTATGTGTACAATTTTTCATATCCCTAAATTATTCATATCCCTAACTAGAGTACAGTCTTTAATATTATGTGTACAATTTTCAGATCCCTACAACAAATATTATGTGTGGGGCACGCTCTACAAGTTCGCTCTCTAGAATAAGCCAGAATTCAACAAGGTATGTCATTTTTGCTATAACTCCTTTTCTGATAGGTTACAAGTAGTGACACTTGGAGGAATTGCATAAAACACACTGAAGAACATTGTGTACTATTTTTAGATCTTTATTCATTACAGGTACATAGTTATGATTATTTCAAGTTAAGGTTGTTGACTAATCCAAAACTAGTCATGTGAGACTAAAGTAAAATTTGATAAAAATGTTAGTCTCTTGTTGTTAAAGTTAAGGAAGGTTTACAGGCATGTGATCATATACACCAGGTCTATTACAGAGTTACAAATCAGATTTGGATGATGAAATTTATGAGGGCTTTTGGTTGAGGTACATGTTGGGTACATGGTTGAGACAAGTAATTGATGAGTTGGCACATACATGAGGTGTATAGTTGATGATGTTGGTACATCTTGATGAGTAGTTGATACATGATTGGTACACACTTGGTACATGGTTGGAGGCACTTGTTAGTAGTATTGTTGACACATGGTTTATGGATGATGTAGCATATTTGTATTGGTATATTACTAGAAGCACATATTGATCTTGGTGATGATTATGAGTTGTTGTGTTATTCTTGGTCGATGCACATATTTGAGAGTTGTCTTGGTGATTGATCTTGGTGAGTAGATATGATTTCGTTGATAATATTGATGAGATATGTTGTTGTGATATGTTGTTTGGACAAGTTGTTGTGACATGTTATTTTGTATAGGTTTGGTGCATAGTTGATGCACTTGTTCATGGTACAGGTTGAGGTACAGGTTGGTGCATGGTTGATGCATTTGTTTATGGTACAGGTTGATTACAGGTTGAGGTACAAGTTGATGCATGGTTCAGGTTATTGGTACAGGTTGTTTGGTACAAGTTTACATCAGTATATCTCACAGTGATAGTGTGATAGTGGTTCCATCATTCTACTTATACGTCAGGTGGTTGGACAGGGCAAGGGCATGTGGTTGTAGCGACCTTCCAGTTATAGCCAAAGAACATAGGGGGTTGTAGCCTCCTTCTTGTTGTATCCATAGAATTGGGGAGTTGTAGATTCCTTCAAGTTGTAGCCTGAGAAACTAGGGGGTTGGAGCCTCCTTCCAGTTGCAGCTAGAAAATAAAGGAAGTTGGTGCTTCCAATGAATGTGATTCCTAAATACATATAAGAAAAATCATTCAGTGGTTTTCTCCCACTTCGGGTTTCCATGTAAAAGACTGGTGTACTATGTATGTGTGTGATTACTCATTTGTTCATTGTTTATTTACTCTGCAACTATTGGATGATAATGCTACATTGATATAAAACTTTCATTTTTTGGTGGAAAGGCATTAAATTACTCTATTATTGATTCACCCCCCCTCTCAATAATCCAACACCTACCATTGGAAGAGGTGACATGGGAAGATGAGTTCTTCATGCAAAAACAACTATGGTTAGTAAAGTGTTGAGGAAAACAATTATTTGAAGGGGAGGGGAATTTTAAGCCCTAGACAAAGCCCCTTATTAATCCCTAGATTTTGAATTGTTACATTTCTAGTGTTATATTTGTATGTCGGATAGAACCCTTCATTGCACCTTTTTCATTACAATTACACCATTTGTATCCTATATATACCAAGGAGATCTATTCTTACAATCATCTTATCTCATCTTGTACATTGGATATATTGTAAAAGGAGGTTTCCCCTCGAAGTGGATTTCATTCATTGAATTTTTTTCATTTTTAAAGCATTGGATCATAATATTCCTTGAGTGGAGGGAGAACAGAGGAGATGCAAAGTGATAATTTTATGTTGAGGGGAAGATGAGGAAAAATCAAAATGATGGTCAATGTGGGAGGTGTTAAGTTCTTACTTGAGTCGATTTTTCTGAAGTTTCAATTTGGTTCGTGGTTTCTCTAGAAAATAGGATGGCGCAAGTGAGGTAGATGGCCTTTCGGGGGAAGAGGGCACTCAATTCCTTGGGCTACAGGTAATCCTCCATGCTACGCTTCATTTCTACTCTATGTGCTTAGTGATATTCATGGGTGGTGTATTTTGGTGAGGTCTTTGTTTCTAAACCAAAGGGAGAGAGTGGGAGCATCAGTCGAGACTGGGAAGGAATTGAGGGAGTCACCCATTCCCAGTTGGATCATTTCTCTTGGTTTCTCTATGTTCCTAATTGTGGTGTTGTTTCAGTTAGGCATGTCTCTCGTTTTATGTTTGTGTTTGTATTTTGGACCTATCATGGGTAAGGGTTCTGGTAGAGGTGGTAATGAAAGGAAAACCAAATCCTAGGGGGAGAATGATAGGGACTCAACCTCCAAGAACTAGAATTTCTCAACTAAAGCGGAAAGAGATGCTTGGGAGGTTGAGTAGTGTTTTGAAGAAAAATGATCAACCATAGCATCGAAGAAGGAGAAGGAGGTTCATGTGGTTGATGTTAATTCCAATCAATGGGTGACCTTCGACACTAGAATTATGAAATAAGTTGAGGGATGGGTTGAGGACCCAATCCATTCTCAGACATGGGATACCAATTATTTCAGGATAATGGAAAATTACTGTATAATGAAGACATTAATAGCCAAATCCTTGGAAAAAAAATAAGGAAGATAAACAAGGTATACTCCAGACTATTATTAGAATCTTTGAAGAGAAATTTAAAGCAATGTGCAAGGTCATTTCCAGTATCGAGATTTCAGTTTCACAGGTGACAGGGGATCCAGGAAAAGGGAAAAACATGGAGGGCTCAACCAGTTTAGAAGGAACCCAAACCAATCCCATTGTGCTTGATGAAGATCTTCAGTCTCCAGAGGTTTCCCAAGAGGAAGATAAGGATACCGAGTTGATTATGGAAGTGGTAGAGGAGGAGAATGCCCATTCTCCAAATGTTTGATTTATGGTATGTTTATGTTTTCTTTTATGTTTTTTGGTATCATGCACAATGATAGCCATTTAGGATGGTTAATATCCTTTTATGTTTACTATGTTGGGATAGAACTAGTAATGGATGGTCTGAAAACTACTAATCATATTCAATTAGTTGGGGATCTGGTTTCCTTTAAAGTAGGTCCCATCTGGGTAATGTTGTAAAATATATTTTTGTATATAATATAAAGTAGTGGTACTTTGTTTTCAGTGTAAAAGTAAAATAAAATAAATTCTGAAAAAAACAAGACTTATCTAAAAATTTAAAAACATATAGTAAAAAATCATTTAAAAAAAACTTATTTAAACAAAAACTAAATTAAAAATAAAATAAAATACTTATTTAAAATAATAATAATAATATTTTTTTTATAATTTTGGTTTTTAGTTTTTTAATAAGTTTATTTTTGTAACATCCCACTCTTGTGAGCACGTGTTACTGACTTATTCTTTGAGGACACTTACATGCAAGTTATCTGGTTTTAGTTATGGTTGTCTGTTTCACTTATGGATTCTTTTGATGATGTTGATGGATTATGATTTATGTGGTTTTGATATCTATGTATTGACAAATGTTATTGACGAGCTTCCCTTGAGTGTGCAAGACACTTAACAAATTGAGGATGTTGATGGTATCAATGGACCTCCTTGGACTCTGGATTGAGTCAGAAAGTGGATTATATTGGTTTGAGTATTTCATTTATGCATATGTGACATATGATTGATTATATTATGATGTTGTTTATGGATCATTGGCAGTGTTTCGTTGATGGATGTATGATGAAGATTGCTTGTTAATCTGACTCACTTAAGGAGTAAAGGGGCCATGCACAGAAACCAGATATTGGAGGAGAGGTTTTATTTCATCCATGTTATATCCTACTAGCACTCATGATGTGACTCGAATTGTAGGTTAACGATTACCTAGTTCAAGAGATCCACGATGTCGTGAGGGCAGACTGAGACAAACACTCACAAATATTTCTAAGGGCGCACAATAAGGCAAGGTCCTTATTCCTTAGAAGCCCTTAGTCTCTCACGAGGTCGCCCTAATGGAGTGTTGACTCCAAGGGTTGGAAAACTACCAAAACCAGTCAAAGGCGAGTGAAACCCTTGGAGCACAGAGTGCGTCTTGAAGGGAACTTCACTTAATTAAAAATTTGAATCAAAGGCAAGTGACACCCTTGGAGCACAGAGTGCGTCTTGAAGGGCATATCGCATAAATAAAAATATTGATTCAATGAATTTGGGTGGCCTATAAAACCTTGAGCGGATAATTAACCTTGTAAAATATTGAGCACTGTCGAATCAATCGATTAATTAATTAATTAAGGATTAAATGTGTTAATCGTAATCCCTAAGGGTCTAAGTCTTTGCAAATAAAAATTTAATTAAGCATAAGACTAAGTTAGTGAGAAGACTAAAAACTAATTTTATAAATTAAATAATGAGGGGATGAAATAAATTAGTTTGAGAAATCAAGGAAGATGTAATAAATCTAAAGAATTAATACAATACACGTGTGCGGAAAATACCAATTTAGAATTTAAAATAAGAAAGGAATAAAGCATAAAAGAATGTGTAAGCATAGAAAGGAATCTAGAGTCTAGTTAATGATAGTCTAACTAGGATAAGATTCATATTTTAACTCAGCTCAGTTTTAGAAAGGCGTCAAACATTAATTGGAAATAAAGGGAATAAAGGGACAACTAGGAGTGATTTTAGGAGCGCTTTTAAGATGTGTGAGGCGAATTAAATTTTAATAAAATGTGGATTTAATTGTGCAAAATGGGGAAAGGGTGACAAGTGTATGGGAGAGATAATTCTAAATTATTTTAACTAAAAAGCGAATTAATTGTGCAAGTGTGGGAAAATTCTATAAAAAAAAAATTGGTTGAGTTGAGAGATGGATCACACTGGTTCTAGGAAAGGTTATGCTACAAAAAATTGATTGGTTTTACTTGTGAGAGTTTGGATACCTAGCTTGAGAGAGAGTGGTGTCAATACCTTGTGAGGCGATATGGGAGCTAGAGAAATCCTGGTTGTGAATGTGTGTGGCCCCTTTGTGGCTCGGGGGGCTAAGGGGGAAGAAGAGTATCCGTAACATTGGCTAGGAGGTATCAATGAAGTCTCTACAGTTAGCAAGTGGGAGTACAGAAGGATCACCAATTGCAAGGATCATATCCAAGTCCATCTTCATCGTTGGTTATGGTACTCTTTTCTGAGATAGAAGTGGATTACGATTTAAATTGTATAGCTATTAAATTAGTAGATACTTGCAAATAATTTGAAAGAATTTGTCGTGCATATATAATTTTGTGGGTTTAAATCTTCAGAAATAATATTTTTAAGTGGCTAAGGAACTTGCGTATGTAAAAAGGGGTTGATCATGTACAAAAATATGAAATCAGCTATTGTTATTAGCTTAAGCTTTGCTTAATCATTTATAAATGCATTGTTATTGTAGATTCTTGTAATGTATCATATTGTTTACGGATCATAGTGTTTGTATCATCTTGGTCCTGACAACTCCAAATTTTCGCATACCTTGTAACTATAAATTAATGCACCATAGAAAATTCCAAGACTTCATCGTTATTTTTTATCTGGAAAACCCTCTGATTTTTACACATACGATTTTACCCAGCAATGGTGATTCTCCTTGCGCTATTTTATGGATTGTGATTTTCTTATTAACTTGAATCTGGATTTGCAATTTCCTTATTACCTTTGTGTTTGCATATATAATCATTGCCCTGCGTGTTGGGGAAATCGACTTGTG
Source organism: Picea engelmannii (assembly GCA_009831015.1). NCBI lineage: Eukaryota > Viridiplantae > Streptophyta > Pinopsida > Pinales > Pinaceae > Picea > Picea engelmannii. The sequence continues at coordinate 834,408 of ML784027.1, forward strand.
ATTTACTCGGTGTAACCTATGCGTTTATTTCCTCACTTGCTCTGCGATTTTTCCACACCTTGAACTATGATTTTACCTGTGGATGCCTTCCTTAGATTAACCCTTTGTTCGGGGTTTGTGCAGTCTTATGTGCATAGATGCAGCGGGCCTTCTGCCTTGATCTCGAGTGGTGTTGGAAACCACTTCTGCCTTGATCTCTCTCTGTCAGGTAAAGGGGAGTTAGACTTGCCTTCCTGGCATTCATCCTGAGTTTTATGCATCCTTTTTAGCAGTTTATTCCTTACCTGGATCAGTTGTTTCCTTGATTCTCGTTTTATTTGCCTCTCGGAGCGAGCATAACTACCCCTCGTGTACTCCTGATCCAGACCCCATCTGTTCGTGTACCCTCCTTACGACCTCCCTCCTCTCATCTCAGTCATTTGCACTGCCAGTTAAGAGGTAGTTTCCCCGCTAATAATCTGGAGAACTTGTTTTCCAAACCCACGTGTTTCCTTTACTGTTAGTTAAATTCGTGATTGGGGCACTGTTGATTTAACCCCAGGAATTATTGCATTTTCACCTGGAGCCCGTTCCTAGTTAGTCGTTAGACCATTGGAGGTCGTGATTGATCACCTTCCCTTCCATCCGAGCTTCATATCCCTTTTTGACTCACTTCCTTTGTATAAAAGAAAACCAGGGTACTAAACTTGAGTGGTTATGATAATCTATTACCCTATAAAAGCGTAGTTATCTTTGCTCATATCGTATATTAAGTATTAAAAATGGAAATTATTCCTCCACACGTTGTTATAGCTAAGGAAGAGGAATTAATAATGTGAACGAATTTCATTACTGATTTACCATTAATAATATCATATTGTAGTGCTGCTAATTATTGTTTTATGAGTTCATAGTTGGTATGCCAGAATAGTCTTATGATCTAGATAGCATTGATGATAGATAAGTGTAGGAACATTAATGAATGGGCAATAAAAGTGGACTTATGAAGGTCATTAAGTTATATTAAATACTTTTGTATAATAGGATGTTCCTGGATTACTAATGTTAACTAATTCCATCCTCCATCATATCTTAAATAGGAGAATAAAATTCTTGTCCCACCCAATTAATCTTGAATGATTCTCTTTAATATTTTAATTTGGGAGCTTGACCTTAAGTAAGTCAGTTAGTAAGTTGGATCCTCCTCATTCCATACTTATGAATATGTAAGTTAAGGTGGGAATCATCTTACTGTGGCTCATGTATGATGATGCATAACTTCTTAATAAACTTTAAATACAACCTTGTTTTCTAGTATTAAAGTTTAAGTTTTCTTATGTAGTATATGAGAAATTGTTTTAGCAATTTTCCAATCGTTGTGAATTACACTCTGTTTGTTTAAAGAATAAATTTACCAAGTTTTATAGGGTTCGACCATTAGTAATTCGATGTGTGATTGGATATGTGATAAGATTTATTTTGCGCCATGGAATAAAACTATTGATTTTTCATGCGCCTCGAACTTAATGTGATTGGTTTTCTTGCGCATTGAATAAAAGTAATGATTACTCTTACACCTTTATTTATGTTGACCTATGATTGTCTAGAAATTAATTTACTCTTGTGCATTGATACAAGGTTGATTTAGGATTGTTTTAGTAATCAATCTACTATTGCGCCACTAATAATGCTAATGAATAAATGATTGAGCGATTGATTTCCCTTGTGCCATGGATTATGCTAATGTTTAAGTAATTAGATTGTCTTGCGCCATGGACTAATGATGATGCATAAATGATTACGCTTTTATATTACTCGTGCGCATTGTAATAATGTTGATGTATGATTTCCTAAGTGATTAGATTAATTGCACACATTGAATAATGTTGATTTATGTTTAATTCGGTAATTAGATCACGCACGCACCTTGAAAATAATGTTGATTTATTGTTGAATTCAATAATGGATTAATCATGTGCCTTGAAATAAAATAGATGTTTTCTTCTGCGCCATGAAAATAAAATAAAGTTCATTACACTTGTGCCTTAACTTATGTTGTTATATGATTGATTTAATAATTAAACTCTCTTGCACCATGAACAATAATGATGTTGATTGATTGAGCTAGTTGGTTTTCGACTTGATTGTGTTAGTGCAATGTACACACCTCCTTGTTCCTCATAAAAGTCACCAGCCCTAAGACCTTAAGTGGTCAAAAACAATCAGATGAATCTTGGGCTTGAACATTTCTTATGTGTCCTGGAGGTCCTAACCTTGTAGGGTAGGTTGGGCGGGTAGTGATTTATATTAAGTGACATGGTTGACCATTTATTTGTAATTTGCTTCAGTTGATTGTGATGTGTTGAACGACATCATTTAGGTTCATGTGATGATCATGTGCTGCCTTTAATTATGACCTCGTGTGATTATGCATTGCTATGAATTATGTCACGACGTTAATTTCCTAATGCTTTAAAAAAAAATTACCTTATGTTCTTCGCTTTCCCTAGTCGTTGTTGATTAATTGGGTTGGTTGTCATTGATGTCAACCCTTAAAGAAAGTTCAGTAGAAAATTCTGGTAGCACAAAGGTATGGATAATGGACCCAAGTTTGTTTGATGTATAATGGTATGAGTTTTAATATATTAGCAGGTAATACTATTCTAGATGAATAGTACATGTCATGCCATTTTCGGTGGTATGTGGAACATCACTTAACTCCTCGTGGTTAGAGAGTTATGGCCATGTGAAATTGGAGAAGCCTCATGATTTATCTAGAATCCCCTAAAAGGTCAAAGTAGTCAAAGTGGTTGCAAAGAAGAAATTATTTAAATAATAAAGAGGTTGCAACAAGAAGTGGTGAGTTTACTATTTATGGATAAGTCAAAGTGGTTGCAAAAGAAATTATTTAAATAATAAAGTTAGTGGATAACTTACTATTTGTGGAAAGTGGTTAAGTTAAGTGGACAAGTGGTTAGAAGTGGGTTAGCCCTAAAATAAGGAAATTTGGTTAAGAGGTAACCCCTTGAGGAAGCTACATGGAAGTATAAATAAGAGACAAGGGTCTCTCATTTTATTATTATTGAACACATTGAATATCTATTATTGTGTAAGGCTTATTGCAGGTACTCATTGATATATCTGGAGTTGTGAAAGTGTGAGGTAGCATGAAGGGTTGACGGAGAAAGTTTCAGAATTACAGAGAATATTGAAAAGCCCTAAGTTATGAGGTGTACGTGGGCTAATAGTACAACATAGCGCGTACATACATGGGCTACCAGTATAACAAAGTGTGTGCGCACATTGGTTGTCAATATAACAGGACATGTACATGAGGGAAAAACCATGGAAAATTGAGAAGATGAAGAAGCCAAGGTTATAGATTCTGAGAAAAATCTCCCATGAAGGTCTGCAGTTATCAGATACATCGGATCTATCCACTGGTTCAAAAGGTATGTCTTATTTCTATGAGTAGTTGGATTTTGATATATGCATGAGAAATGGTTATGGAGATTTGAGGATTCTCCCTAGAGAGATTAGTGGTTGCATGGGATCTTTTGTATAAATCATATCTACAGAAATATAGTGTCGTTATAACCAATATTTATCATTGTTAGAGTTGAGGCACATCTTTTATTTTTTTCATATGGTTAAGGGTTCTTGTGATACATGAAGTAGTTGAAGTATTGAAAAGTTGAATATTATAAAGGGTTTTATGTCTAGTTCGTGTGAGGGTTATTATATTGGTTCATGATAACACACACTTATTTGGCACATGACAAGAGAGAGATATAGAATCTTTGGGTAAAGGTTATGTATGAGGATGAATGCATAGGGTACAGTTAAAGTCTGGATACAGTGACAAGTTGAAAATCTGTGTGAAATAGGTTTCATAGGGTCAGAAGTTTTAAGAAGAAAGAAAACCCTAGTTTTAGAAGGCATACACAGTCTGCATAATAGATAGGTCTCATACATACCTATGTTGTTGTATAGATAGGGCGCGTACATACACGTGTTGCAGAACTGCAGGTCACATACTTGTTGTATTTGTTTGATACATGCTCAATTCGGGTACAGGTTGATTGGAGGGAAGTAGTGTAGGTTGGCTACAGGTCAGTGGTATAGGTTAGTATAGTTTTATAGTGGTATATCTCACAGTGATAGTGTGACAGTGGTTTCATCATTATATTTCTACGTCATGGCGGCTGGATGAGGAAATGATAGGTGGTTGTAGCCACCTTCCGGTTGTAACCGGAGAACATAGGGGGTTGTAGCCTCCTTCTGGTTGTAGCCATAGAATTGGGGAGTTGGAGCTTCCCTCAGGTTGTAGGTTGAGAAACTAGGGGGTTGGAGCTTCCTTCCAGTTGTAGATGGAAAACAAAGGAATTTGGTGCTTCCAATGAATGTAATTCTTAAATACATATAAGAAAAAATATTTTGTGGTTTTCTCCCACTTTAGGTTTCCACGTAAAAACATTGGTGTACCCTGTATATGTATGATTGCTCACTTGTTCATAGTTTATTTACTTTTCAATTATTGAATGATAATGCTACATTGATCATAAAGAAATATAGAACTTGCATATTATGGTTAAAAAGGATTAGATTTCTCTATTATTGATTCACCCCCCCCCCCTCTCAGTAATCCAACAATTGATATTAGAGCAGGTTCCTTCAAAAATCAGTTTAACCACTGAAAGGTAGATTATGGAGAGAAACAACATGTATAAAAATGGAATACCACAGTTTGATGGACAAAAGTATGCATTCTGGAGAAAAATTATGAAAACATATATACAGGCACATGGATTTGAAATTTGACAATCAATTGTAGATGAATACAAAGAACCAACAGTTCCGCCAACAAATGAAAGAGAAATGAAACTCAGTCTAAATAATTCCAAAGCCACAAATGCACTTCTGGATGTTCTTAGTGAATCTGTATATACCAAAGTTATACATTGTAAATCCGCTAATGAGATTTGAGACAAACTTTAAAATATTTATGAAGGAGACTCAAAATTCAAAGAAGCAAAGCTTCAAACTTACAGAGGTCAATTCGAACAACCAAAGATGAAGGAAGATGAAAATATTGAAGCTTACTTCTTACGATTCAATGAAATAGTGAATGCAATCATAGGATTGGGAGAAGCAATTAAAGAATCTGTAATTGTTCAAAAGGTACTAAGATCTCTTCCTATGAGATTTGATCCTAAGATATCAGCACTAGAATAAAGAGCGGATCTAGACTCAATAAGCATGGACGAACTACATGGAATCTTCACATCATATGAAATGAGAACTGAACAGGAAAATCCATATATAAAAGAAGCAACTTTCAAAGCATCCAAAAGGTCAAAGCAAAAGGGAAAGCAAAAAGAAAAAGAACATAGCAACAACAGTGACTTCTCGAAAGATGATGAAGTGACCAGCTTTGTCAGAAGATTGAACAAGGGAACCAATGGCAGATATAAATGTAAGATTCCATGGATTTGTTTTAATTGTGATGGTATTGGTCATTTTGATAACAAATGTCCTCATAAGAAAAATAAGAGGAATGATGAAAATTACTCAAATAGAAAAAAAAAACATATAAAGACAAAAGAACCAAAAAGAAAGATTTCAAGATAAGTTTATGCAACAAAGAAAACATCTTCTCATCAGATGAAGATGAAGTCAGTGAAAGTGAGATAGAAAGAGTTCTATTCATAGAAATAAAAGACTCTGATAAAGAATACACTGAAGAATAATATGAAGAGGTAGAAGTTGACTATCGAGAAGAATTGTTGACTGCCATAGAAGTTATAAAAGAGAAAAGAAGAAAAACAAGAAGCTACAAGAAGAACTAGACAAGAAAGAAGACACTCAGGAACTAGAACAAATTATCACGAAATTGAAGGTTCAAATAGAAGAAGATAAAATAATTGAAGAAACACTCAAAGAACAATTATAATAAAGAGACATGATCATTGGAAATTTGGAAGCAAAGATTGTCACATTGAGAAAGGATCTTCAAAAGAAAAATATGCAGAACAACTCAAAAGTTTTGGATGACATTATTAGAAGTCAAAAGCCTCATCATGACAAATCCAGACTTGGAGACAATCAGACATAAAATGGATCAAGCTCCAAAATGATAGAACAAGAAACATATCCAAAAAGTTATGCAGAAACCATCAAAGGGGATAAGACAACCTACAAGGAAGATCATAGGGATACTCATCCACCGAGAAGATTCAGATTTCAGAGTCAACGATCGACATAAACAAATAGGCCTTAGGAAGAAGAAGGATTAATGAGAGTACCTCCTTTCAGAAGATCTTCAACTCCCAGGTATCAAACTATATTTTTTGGTTTATGTTATGCATGCAATAATTTTGGACATAAAGTTGTAAATTGTAGAGTTAATAGCAAGAACATAAATAACTTTGAAAGTCATACACAAAATGGTTATCCAAGAAGGCCTAGTGAAACACAGAGAATAAGCTACATGTTTGAATCATTGAGCACTGAAGTGGAATGCTAAAAGTACAACAACTTTGGACACATGGCCAAATATTGTATAATGACAGTCCCTCCTAGAGAACCACAATAGAACAACAACAGTCATAGACATGAACATCAGAAGAGAACATAGATAAGAAAGAAGAATAAGTATAGCAATGAAGAATGCACAGTCGCTTTACAAGATAAGCATAAGAAACGTGTTTGGTATTTTGAGAGTGGCTTTTCAAAACACATGGCAAGTGATAAAGATAAGTTTCTTACATTAAGAAAGGAAAGAGATGGATTAGTCTCTTTTGGAAATGACGATTCAACTAAAATCATTGGAAAATGCACAGTCATAATTGGAAACAAGAATACCAAGGCAGAAAATGTTCTACTAGTAGAAGATATATAACATAATCTTCTAAGTGTAATTCAAATGTGTGACCAAGGTCATAAAATTACTTTCGATTCACAAAAGTGTGAGATAAGAAAAGAAGGTTCAGGAAAATTGATTGCAACCGCTGTAAGACCTTCAAGCAACATATATGTATTAAGTGAAATTGGAAATGAAAAGTGTTGTCCAAGAAAGGGAGATGAAGGTTGGATATGGCACTAAAGAATGGGTCACATAAACTTTGATAACCTTGTCAAAGTCAACAAAAATGAAGCAAATAGAGAAATGCCCCAGATCACAAAACCAACCAACACTTTATGCAAGCATTGTCAACAAGGAAAGAAAACAAAGACCAAGTTCAAATCAAAGGAATATTCAACAATAAGACCATTGGAAATTGTGCATACTAATCTAGTTGGACCAACTACAACAAATGGTTTAAAATGTGAGAAATACTTTATGTTATTAGTTTATTATTATACAAGAATGACTACAGTTTTCTTTCTCAGGAATAAGTCAGAAGCTTTTGAAAACTTCAAGGTCTACAAGAAAATGGTTGAAAATGAAATGGATTCAAAAATAAAATGTTTGAGATATGATAATGGAGGAGAGTTCACTTCAAAGGAATTTATGGACTTCTGCAACAAGAATGGAATAAAAAAGAAATTCTTCGTTGCTAAGACACCTCAACAAAATGGAGTTGTTGAAAGAAAGAACATGACAATACAGGAAATGGCTCGAACAATGTTAATGGATTCCAAATTGACAGATATTTTTTGGACACATGCAGTGCATACAATAGTTCACATTCAAAACGGAGTAATTCTCAGAAACAACAATGAAAAAAATCCCTACGAGATATGGAAAGGAAGACCAAAAAATGTGAAGCACTTCAGAGTATTTGAAAGCAAATGCTACATCAAAAGAGAAGATGGAAGAATGTGAAATTTTGATTCTCGTGTGAACAAAAGATTACTTTTTGGTTACTCAAGTACAAATAAAACATACAAGTGTTACAATCTGAGGTTGAACAAAGGTGTGGAAAACATCAATGTAAAAATTGATGAAACAGGTGGACGAGAATTAAAGGAAGACGAAAATGAATTAGTGGAACAACTTTACAAAGAAAAAGCAAAAGATGAAGAAGTAGTAGAAGGGTAAGATGAAGAAGATCAGACAAAAGTAGAAGAGAAAGTTCAAAAAGTGCCTCCAAAGACACCTAGAAAACGAGTACAAAAGAATCATCCTTTAGATCAGATTATCGGAAACAAGGATGCATGAGTTGAGACTAGAGGAAGAATATGTTCACCAGAACAAGTGCACCTAGCACTCTTATCTACGATTGAACCAAACAATTTTGAAGAGGCCAGTAAGGATGAATTATGGAATAAGGCCATGAATGAAGAACTGGATCAAATAGAGAAGAATGACACTTGGGAACGGGTTCCAAGACCAAGGAATACGAATGTGATTGGCACAAAGTGGGTTTTCAGAAATAAATAGAATGAATATGGACATGTTACAGGGAATAAAGATAGATTGGTATGTAAAGGATACACACAAGTTGAAGGAATTGACTTTGAAGATACATTTTCCCCAGTTTCCATAATGGAAGCAATTTGATTGCTCTTAGCTTATGCATGCTCAAAGAATATTAAAGTGTATCAAATGAACGTGAAATCAACTTTTCTTAACGGGGAACTTGAAGAAGAAGTCTACATTGAATAAACAGAAGGATTTCAGTTGTCAGAGAATGCAGATTATGTGTGTAAATTGAAGAAGGCCTTGTATGGTCTAAAACAGGCTCCTAGAGTATGATATTCTAGACTGGATAAATATTTACAACAAACAGGGTTAATAAAAGGAAGTGCAGACAACAATTTCTACATCAAGGTAACTCAAGATAGTATTTTATTAATTGAAGTTTATGTTGATGACATTATTTTTGAAAGTAATGATGACAGGTTAAGCCAGAAACTTGTAAAAGATATGCAAAATAAATTTGAAATTTTATTACTCGGAGAACTATCCTTATTTTTGGTTTTTCAGATATGTCAAAGCAACCAAGAAATTTTTATTTCTCAAACTAAGTATATCATAGAAATGATAAAGAGGTTTGAAATGGAAGATTGCAAACCATTTACCACTCCTATGCAAACTAGTTGCAAGTTGAGCAAAGATGATGATCCAAAGTCTATAGACCAAAGGCAATACAGGTCAATGATTGGTAGCTTACTATATGTGGCAACATCTAGACCAGATGTAATGTAGGAAGTTGGACAGGTGGCACGATTTCAAGCAGCACCAAAGGAATCACATGTCTTAGCAGTGAAGAGGATTTCCAGATATCTCAAAGGAACAAAAGAGTTTGGATTATGGTATCCAAAAGGAAATGATCTATCACTTATTGCTTACACATATGCAGATTGGGCAGGTTGCATTGATGAACGATGAAACACCAGTGGAGCAACGTTCTAATTGGGTGAGTGTTTAGTATCTTGGCTAAGAAAGAAACAATCATCAATATCTTTATCTACACTCGAAGCAGAGTATATTGCAGTGGCAGGATGTTGTACACGGGTTCTATGGATGAAACAAACTCTGACAGATATACAGGTTGAGTATGATGAGTTCATTCCAATCTATTGTGATAATACAAGTGTCATCAGTATCTCAAAGAACTCGGTGATGCACTCCAAGACGAAGAACATTCCAATCAAGTATCACGTTCTATGGGAACAAGTTGCAGAGAAGAACATCAGATTTGAATATGTGAGCACAAAAGAACAAGTGGTAGACATCTTTACAAAATCGCTTCCAAGGGAAGCCTTTGAGTATCTTCACCAAAGAATCAGAGCAATTTCTACTCCAAAATGAATGCTTTTGAATGCTTATATTATATGTCCTAGATTTACACAAGGAGGAACCATAAAGAGGACGGTTAAGGTTGGGAGATCAGTCTCAGGAAGAATTCAGTCAGGGGGAGTATCCCCAAGGACAATTCAGTTAGGGGGAGCAACCCCAGATGGAAAGATACATTTTCCATTGATGACAAAGGGGGAGAGATTTATTAGATGCAGGATAGAGAGTTAAATGCTTGGAGAAAAACACAAAGGCATGGTTCCAAGGGGAGTGATGATCATAGGGGGAGAATGAGTGATATGAATTCAGTATTGCATCAAAGTGTTTCCATCAACGCCAAAGGGGGAAATTGTTGATTAATTGGGTTGGTTGTCATTGATGTCAATCCTTGAAGAAAGTCCAGTATCAAATTCCAGTGGCACAAAGGTATGGGTAATGGACCCAAGTTTTTTTTATGTATAATGGTATGAGTTTTAATATACTTGCAGGTAAGACTATTCTAAATAGATAGTACATGTCATGACATTTTCGGTGGTATGTGGAATGTCACATAACTCCTCACAGTTAGAGAGGTACGGCCATGTAAATTTGGAGAACACTCATGAGTTATCTAGAAGACCCTAAAAGGTCAAAGTAGTCAAAGTGGTTCCAAAGAATAAATTATTTAAATAATAAAGTGGTTGCAACAAGAAGTGGTGAGTTTACTATTTATGGATAAGTTAAAGTGGTTGCAAAAGAAATAGTTTAAATAATAAATTTAGTGGAGAACTTACTATTTTTGGAAAGTGGTTTAGTTAAGTGGACAAGTGGTTAAAAGTGGGTTAGCCCTAAAATAAGGAAAGTGGGTTAAGAGGTAACCCCTTGAGGAATCTACATGAAAGTATAAATAAGAGGCAAGGGTCTCTCATTTTATTATTATTGAGCACATTGAATTGTGTAAGGCTTATTTGCAGGTACACATTGATATATCTGGAGTTGTGAAAGTCTGAGGTAGCATGAAGGGTTGACGACAAAATTTTCAGAATTAAAGAGAATACTAAAAAACCCTAAGTTATGAGGTGTATGTGGGTTAAAAGTACGACATAGCACGTACATACGTAGGCTACCAGTACAACAAAGCGCGTACACACGCTGGATGTCAGTATAATAGGACGTGTGCGTGAGGGGAAAACCATGGAAATTTGAGGATATGAAGAATCCAAGTGATCTAGGTAGATATTGGTGGCCATCGACCTTTCCCAACTGGCTCAAAACAGTTTACTGGTAATTTTGGCAATTTACTATTTTTAGCAGTTTTTACTTCCAGGGCCATTTTGAGAGCCTAAATGAAGGTTTTTCGGGATCGAGCTTCTCAATTATATTTGAAGGAACGATTGAGCCCCCAAAATGAGTCTCCTTGACAATACCTTTCCAATGGTCTATCATACGCCTAAAACGAAGATCGTATGCAAAAGTTACGACCCAAGGAAGTTGATGTACTAACTTACCCAAACGAGGCCCACATGACTTTTGGCGCTTCATCTCATAGGGTTAGGTTTTTGGATGTCTAGGGTTTTTGGAATTTCTGTTTATTTTAAAAAGGCCTTTAGAGCCTCATTTTAATCATCTTCTTGCGAATGCGAGTAGCCGTCACATCTCTTCTCAGAGATAAGCTGCCACCATTCTAGCGAGTCTTTCACTCTGTATTTTTACAGTCTTTATACATTTCTTTCATTAATAGAAATTGTGTATTACTGTATATCTGTGTTTATGGTTTCATCTCTGATACATTTATGTTATATTATTGGATATCTGCGATATCTATGTGCATTTATTCATTATATATCCGCTCTCATTTTGTGTCGAAAATAATACGGATCACCAAGGTTCTAGATTCTGAGAACAAGCTCCCAGGAAGGTCTGCAGTGATCAGATACATCAGATCTATCCACTGGTTCAAAATGTATGCCTTATTTCTATGAGTAATTGGATTTTTATGTATGCATGAGAAATGGTTATGGATATTTGAGGATTCTCCCTAGAGATATTAGTGGATACATGTGATCTTGTGTATAAATCAGATCTATAGAAATATAATGCCGGTATAAACAATATTTATCATTGTTAGAGTTGAGTCACATCTTGTAATTTTGGCATATGGTTAAGGGTTCTTGTGATACATGAAGTAGCTGAAGTATTGAAAGGTTGAATATCAGAAATGGTTTTATGTCTAGTTCATGTGAGGGTTATTATATTAGTTCATGATAACACACACTTATTTGGCACATGACTAGAGAAAGTTACAGAGTCTTTGGGTAAAGGTTATGTATGAGGATGCATGCATAGGGTACAGTTACAGTCTGGATATAGTGACAGGTTGCAGATCTATGTGAAAGAGGTTGCAGAGGTTTTCAGAAGAAAGAAAACCCTAGCTTCAGAAGGCATATAGAGTCTGCATAATAGATAGGTCACATACATACGTGGGTTGTTGTATATATATGGTGCATACATACGCATGTTGCAGAACTACAGGTCACGTACATGTTGTATTTTTTTGATACATGCTCAGTTCATGTACAAGTTGATTGCAGAGTAGTAGTACAAGTTGCTTGCAGGTCAGTGGTACAGGTTGGTACAATTTTACAGTGGTATATCTCATAGTGATAGTGTGGCAGTGGTTCCATCATTCTATTTCTACATCAGGGAGGTTGGACGGGGCAAGGATAGGTGGTTGTAGCCACCTTCTGGTTGTAGCTGAAGAACATAGGGGGTTGTAGCCTCCTTCTGGTTGTAGCCAGAGAATTGGGGAGTTGGAGTTTCCCTCAGGTTGTAGCCTGAGAAACTAGGGGGTTGGAGCCTCCTTCTAGTTGTAGCTGGAAAACAAAGGAAGTTGGTGCTTCCAATGAATGTAATTCTTAAAGAGATATAAGAAAAAACATTTTGTGGCTTTCTCCCACTTTGGGTTTGCACGTAAAAACATTGGTGTACTGTGTATATGTATGATTGTTCATTTGTTCATTGTTTATTTACTCTGCAACTATTTGATGATAATGCTACATTGATCATAAAGAAATATAACACTTGCATATTATGGTTTAAAATGATTAGATTGCTCTATCACTGATTCACCCCCCTCTTAGTAATCCAACAATCGTAACGGAAGGGTTATTACAATCTTTTCATTTTTTAATATTTATTTTCATTAAACCTTTTTTTTTAATTTTTATATTTAATTTGTTTAATAATGCTTTTATATTTTTATTTTTTTATTTTTAAAATATTATTTTTTTTAAATTTACATTTTTTTATTATGATGAAGGCATATATTTATTTGGAAGACATATTTTAGAGATAGCTTCTTTTGAATACCTGTCAAATAGTTGACAAGTTTTCATAAACAACCTTTCTGAAACAACCATAATTGTCATCTTTGTTCAGTACTTAGAAAAAAAAAAAAAAAACCTCTATCATCATCTTTAAAATTGTCATTTAAACTGATAGGGTCAACGCAAATGCCAAGAAAGCCTTATTTTATAGTTTAGTCTGGGCATTCCACCTCCTCCTTTCAACAATTAAATATCCACCATGGGTGTTCCATTTCAAACGTTCCTTCTGTATTCCTTGTCAGAAGTGCAACATTGGTAAAACTTAGCTTTTCCTAGGACTGCATTAGTTAGAAGCATAGTATTGGGGAAATTCCACAATTCCATAAAAGAGTGTGTGCACAGAGTTATAGAGGAAGTAAAATTCCTTACCAAATACTTTCATTTCGGTTCTGTATCAAAACCTTGTTTTCTCTGTTTGAATTTTTGATGTTTCTCTCCTTTGGAAGAAATAATTTGATGGTGATTATGTGTATAGGAGCAGTGTCGACACTCTAAATCTAACGGTATTTTCCATTTCAATATTTTATTTTATTTTTTTTTAAATTTACTATAAACACCATTAGAGTTTTGTCAATTTCTACATTAGAACCTGCAAGAGTTGATGCGGTGAAAGAATTAAGATATAACAGAACTTTCTATAATAAAATTGTTGCTTTGAAGTTATTTTGTAATTGATGTTTTTGGAATTCAAAGGTTGAAATATTAATGTGAGATTCTATAAATGTTTCCCGAACCTGGCAGCTTGGAAATTCCGCAGAAATGCATTGGGGTTAATTCAAAGAACATAAGTATTATAGTTAAGATGAATTTTTAGCTGGGGGGAGGGTTTCTCAATGTGGGGCATTGCAATTAGGTCAAATTTTAACTGGGCTAAGCATTTATCAATGTGGGAATTAAACTTGAATCAATTTTTTATTGGTTGAAGGGTTTCTTAATTTGGGTTATTGCAATTTAGGTGAATTTTTAATTGGCGGGAGGGTTTTGTGATTCAGAGTGTTAAAATTGGGGTAAATTTTTAGTTGGCAGGAGGGTTCGGAATTGATAAATGGGAGGATGGAATTGTTGTAATTAATATAAAAATCCTAGTCCACTCTTCATTGGGAGAATTGATTGAAGACTGATCACAGGGTAAAATGGAAGGTCCTGATTTTCAAATTCTGATTGTGAATAATTTTATGACATGTTTACAATTACATACCCACAAAGCGAATGTTCTTGTGTTGAATTCATGAAGTGGTTTGATGAAGTGGTTTGTTGAGAGAGTTCCCTGAGCTCTTGTCCCGTGAAGGAATTTTTGTTTCTTGGAGGCCAAGAAGATAGTTATCTGAGGTTAAAATTCCACATGCACAAAACTTATTGAGTTTGAAAGCTGCTTTCCAAGGAAGCTTCCGAAGAAATTTGAAACACTGAGAACATCAAAAGTATACAAGGGGTTTGCTCAAAAGAGTCAATCAGTTTTCAAATATTTCATTTTCCTATTCTTTTGGCATAGATAGTTTATCATCAACTCCATGATTGCGCAATTTGGGCCATTTTAATCAATCAAATAGATGGTCCGATCATACAATTGATCAGAATAAATCCCTCTCTATGCCAGGAACCCTTTTTTTGGATGTTTTCAATCCCCTCGGTCCATGGTCCTGCATGGCAGGTTTGTGAATATTACACACATCTCTTTCTTGTTGATAAGAACTCAATATCATCCTCAAATTGTTCTCCAAATATAATTTCAGTAGTGAATTTTCCTAGGAAGATGGAAGTTGATAACAATATTAAGGCGGTTACATACTCTGGAACTGGGCATCTGAAAGGATTATGTACATCAGTCAAAAGCAACAAAGCATCAATATTTACTGCATGGAATATTCTTCCCACACTGAACATTTACTGCATGGAATATTCTTCCCACACTGAACATCTTTTGAGAAATTCGATTTTTTTTTTTTCGAACTCCACATTTGATTATGCCCTTCTATAAAAGATTTGCAGGAATCATTCTTTTTTAATCTGAAATCGCTCACACATGTAATTATGCTTCATCTGAGGTTCTATAACATGAATTTTTATTACCACCGAGAATTGTTTTCCCATTTTTTTTGTAAATGGAGGAATGATGTGTTAGTACATATTTAAGGTTCTTAAACTACTTGGAAGTTGATTCATGATTTTTATATTTTCTACAATTTTTTTAAATGTTTGAGAAATACTCAAACCCTCTCGTCTTGAGAATAAGTGATTTTCTTCTTTACTGACCCTCCTACAAAATGGAGGATATTCTTTTTGTCAGTTACTTAATTGATGTAATTACAGAAGGTGCAAGAACTATGGTGAAAATTTTAAACAGTGTACGACTGGGACATCTTAAAAAAGAAGCAGGGTAGTTGAAGTTCACAATTTTTCATAAAAGGTTTGCATGTTATACTTGGCCCCATTGAATCTTTTTTCATTGAGAAAATACTTCTTACATTCAAAAGTAAGAATATCTTCAAATTTTACAAGGGATAATCTAGCACAATAGATCATCTCTGCCTTTTCAGTTAGATTAAGGTTATAATAAGGTCAAAGTAAGCTTGAGTAAGATATCCTTTTCATCTCTAACAGTGGTTCACTCTCTTATCAGGCCAGGCTGCCTTCTGGCTCCTTTTCTCTATGTCATTGCAGTTGATTCTCTTGGTTATGATGTATCAGAGACTGCCTTTAATTGTTATACTTTATTTTTATTTCAGTGTATTTATTTTGAAATTGAAGTTTGACGTTTGTGTGCAACAGAGAGGGAGAGGAATAGAATCAATGAAAAATGAAATCCCTTTAGAATCTCCTTCCCAAATCTAATAAGGTTAGTTGTAGTTTATATATGGAATTTAAAAAATAAGCCTAAGAAACAATTGTAATTTATGAAGGTCCTATTAGATTTTCCTTATTTACAGAGTATTAGAGTTACTAGTGTTCTTTTACTTCATTACCATTAACATATATATATCATGTACTGAGAAGTAGTAGCATAAGTGAGAGATAAAAATAATCCTGGGAAAACCCCAAATGGGGAAATAAACCCAGCAACCTTTCTTAGATAGATTTCATTCACAAAGCAAGTTCAAACAGATAAACCCTAGCTCAACCAGAAATACCACCACAGCTGCAGCAACACCACCATACCAAGGTAGTGAACCTTCTCAAGGAGTAGTGCATAAGAGAGAGATACCAAAAGACTGAACATTAAGAAACCGAGTCACTGCAGTAGTTGCGTCACCTTCTCCAAACTTGCGCTTTGCTTCTGTGTAGTTGAGAGAGTGTGAATGAGTGAAAAAATGAGCTAAGGTGCCTCCTTATTTATAGTCTTCCTATCCTTCTAGCTAGGCTGACTTCTCTTCTAGGAAGGTGTCTTTTCTTTATTCTTTGTTCTTCTGGACTGACTTCTCTTTTGGGGTATTTCAACATCTCTCCAATGGATATCTTGCTTCCATAATCTTTTTTGCATCTAAGAAAGTTCATCTAGGAGGGAAAGATCCTCCCGCAACTATGAAACATCAACACTCCCTTTTATCTAGGGAGGTATCTTTCACGATGTATTCATCTAGCAATCCACTGACTAATCTCCAATTAGTCGGTAGCACACAACTTCCACAATGCCATTGGTATCTTGAATCGTCTTTCATAGTCTCTGCAATCAAGTAGCACTTAGCTACTCCCAATGTGAAATAGTAGTCTCCATGGAAATCAACCAGTAGTGCATAGCTACTGCAATGCCATCCAATAGAATATTACTGTGTCGATCCATAGTAGTACACAACTACTATCCAATGGTACACAACCACTCCAAGTAGCACACAGCTACTATCCAGAGACGCAATGTATCTCTCCTGAAATCAATTGATTGCTACACAAGATACCACCATGCAGTCCAACAGTCTCTATGATTATGCAACAATCAACTAATAGCACACAATTACTACCATGACATCATCCATAATCATAGTCTGTAGCCTCCATGACCATGCAACAATAATATATTAGCACACAACTACTACAATTCCATCGTCCATAGTCAGGATCCAAATGAGTATGCAACAATTGGCTAGTGGCACACAACTACTACAATGCCATTAGCCATAGTCATTTGTATGACTATGCAACAATAAGCTAGTAGCAAACAACTACTACAATGCCATCAACCATAATCATACCTATGATTATGCAGTAATCAGCTAGTAGAAAACAACTACTACAATGCCATAAGCCATAATCATAGTTGATGTCTCTATAAATATGTGACAATCAGCTAGTATCAAAAAAATACTACAATGCCATCAACCATAGTTATAGTCTCATCCAGTGGCATGAAGATACTCCCATAGTCCTCATGACTATGCATGTGATTTTTCTTCTCTCATTAGGTCTGGAAGTGCATTACTCCCTTAGTCACATCACATGATTGATCCAGGGAACCCTTGGCCAAAGGGGTTATCTGACATGAGAAGAAACAACACACCTCCCGCTCAACGAGGATGGAAATTTTTCATCACGCCAAGCTTGTCTCTGGACCACGAATATTTTTCGCTCCTAGTCAAATCATCATGACTAATAGAAGAAATATTGCACCTGGGTCATTCACCACTATCCAAATGGCTAATCCTGTGAGTGAATGTATCATTCTCCCTTGGTCAAATAAGCATGACTAATTCTGGGAAAACGTATGCCCGATGTTACTCATTTGTCCACTGCCTTGGAAAAAATCTTGGTGAGAATGTCTGCAATCTACTCATCTGTGGATGTGTACTAGAGTTTCACTTCTCCCTTTTGCATCATGTCGCGTATGAAGTCCTGTAAGAAACTTTCGAAGACACACTTCTTCATGGCTTGCAATACTGGATGCTATATTCTTTTCCTCTGTTGTACTGAGTGTCACCGATGTCTACTTCCTTCTCAACCATGAGATCACATTAATCCCAAAATGAAATAACATCTAAAAGTACTCTTTTGATCCACTGCACTTCCTGCCCAGTCAAAGTTTGTATATCCCTACAACTTCACATCTCCATCCAAGACATATCTCAGTCCATATCCAATCGTTCCACATAATTATCTCCACACATGTTTTGTTTCCATCCAATGTACATGTCTAGGTTCAACCATGTACTAACTCAAGACATTCACTGCAAGGCATATGTTTGGCCTAGTGTTAACCAGGTACGTCAAGGATCCAATTAGGTGTTTGTACATCGTGGGATCCACTAAATCTGAATATGAATCACACAAGAGCTTCAGATTTATCGTCATGGGTGTGCTCATGGACTTGCAGTCCACCATCCCGAATCTCTACAGGATCTCAACAGTATATTTTCCTTGGTTGAGGAAAATCTCATATGATCTCTGCCATACCTCCAATCCCAAGAAGTAATGCATCATACCTAGATCCTTCATCTCTAACTCTGAAGTGAGATCCCTCTTGCACCCAACTATGATCTTATCATCTCCTGTTAGAAACAGGTCATCCACATATATGATCAATGGGAAATCATTCCCAAGATCATCAAGTAATTGTCTGATCTGGCATATCATGCCCTAGCTGCATGTTTAGGCCCATACAAAATTTTCTTCAATCTACAGACATGAGACTCCTTCTCAAGTATCTTGTGGCTTCTCTATG
>ML784027.1:866334-881999 GCA_009831015.1 Picea engelmannii
CTTTAATATGCTGTGTATGTGCTTTCATAATAGAATTTGAAATCTGTGAGAGAAAGAGAGGAGAATGAGCTTCAATTGTCTCTCTGCCTGAGCCAGGAGATTCCTGCATAGAGTGTAGTTGAATTCATCCGCATCGAGTGCGTTGATGAGGCTAGACAGTTAAACTCTCATTCTCATCTGCCCAGAAGTTGAATGGGGTTATTAGAGCCGTGCAGGAGAAGTGCAGGCCGAGGCTGGAGTCTCAGTAGCTAGTCTGAGAAAAGGGAAGGCAGGGATTACTGTTGCTTTAAGAGCACAAGATCCAAAGGGACTTAACACTTGAAGAGTGGTTGAAGGTCGAGCGCAAGCAGTGTGCGCAAAGTTTCCAAAGGAGTCGGGATTGTAAAGCTCAGGAGGGATAGTTCCTTTCGTAAAGGCTGTGGGAATAGGATTCAGGTGAAGTTCGAACTGAGAGGAGCCGTGGAGTAGAAAGAATCTCCAAGGCGGAGAATTGATGGCCAGGGTTCGTAGGCGAGGCTCGCGAAATCCCGCTGATCGTTGGATCGTGGGGAAGCTGCGCGGGATTTAGTCTTAGGCGTAGGAAGGGAGAATCAAGGGCCATCGGGGTTCGGCGTTCGGAGTTTGATGAGGTGAGAGTTTCATACTCTTTGAAATCGCGATTAGCGATTCCCCGATTTGATCAGAGCCATCAGCCGCTACAGGGACACGTGGCACGAGATTCCGGGAGGTCGGGATTCGGCATTCAAGGTTTTATTGTGCAAGGAAATCGCGATCCCGCGATTCTCGATAAGAGTGGAGAGAGGAGGTGACGTGGCGCAGGATTAGCGCACGTGCATATCGGCATTCGGAGTTTTGTGGCGCAAGTGTGAAGCGACATCACATTCGCCGATTTCCTGATAGGGAAATCCCCGACAGGACGGAGGCGTTGACCGTTGACCATCGGAGATCGGGGTTCGGAGTTTTGAATTGCACAAGAACGTGCACACAGGGTTCGCGATATCACGAAACCCGATTTCCCGAGATGACTACCGGGAGATCATCAGAGTATCTCGTGGGTGACTAAAGGTCCCGATACTGGATAAAAGAGGGATACAATTCTTCGGGCCAAAGTATAGAAGGTCCTGGTGAGAGCGGGTCGCCTCTGAGGGTGACCAACGATCAGATCTATAAAATAATAACTCAAATATAATTAGAATATTCTTCAAAGTTACAATATTTCAACACTCCCCCTTAACGAGAAGGGTGTTCTACTGACATGACTCAATACAACATCATCAAGAAAAGGAGAGGATATCATCATCATCAATATTTGGAACATTGACTAACATATCTATAAGTCATTGAAAGTTTTTCTCATCATCAATATCATCATCGTTTACAACATGGAGTTGGAGTAACATCATCATCATCATCAACATGAAGTTGAAACATCAACATCAATAGCACGAAGCTGGAACAACAACATCATCAACATCACGAAGCTAGAAAAACATCATCAACAACATAAGGCTGAAACAACATCATCAACATCATGAGGTTGGAACAACATCATCAACAACACGAGGTTGGAACAACAACATCATCAACATGTGGCAAAAGAATGAGGTAGGTTCATCAACAACAACATTTGTGGTACTCTGAAATACCGTCCTTACCGTACCTTCAGAATCTTCCTAAGAATCATAAGATTCCCTAAGATATAAAATCCTCACAAGCTACCACATGGTACTCTAACAGAATTTCCTTACCGGACCTTCGAGATCTGTCGAGGAATCATAAGATTCCCTAGGATATAAAATCCTCATGGAGCTACCACAACTGGCATATACATGCATAGGTACTCTGACAGACCATCCTTACTGGACCTTTGGGATCTTCCCAAGGATGATCAATCCCATAGGATATAAAATCCTAACGGAGCTACCCGTTGTTGGTCAGGATACCACAGTATCATCAACATCACTCCCCCTTTCGAGGGAGATCCTTTTGGACTACACCAAGCTTGTCTCAGAAGTACTCAAATTTCACGCGAGATAGAGGCTTGATCAACACATCTACAACCTGCTCATTTGTTCCAACATATTGGATATTTACAGCTCCCCTCTGCACCATATCACGAATGTAGTGGTATTGGATCTCTATGTGTTTCGAATTATCATGGAACACTGGGTTCTCTGTCATGTTTATACAACTTTGGTTATAAAATAGAATCACGGTGGCTTCCATGTTCAGATTGAACAAACCTATCAATAACTTCCGAAGCCATATGGCTTCACAATTGGAGGAACATGCTGCAATGTACTCCGCTTCTGTCGTGCTGAGAAAAATATTGGATTGATTTTTTCTTTTCCATGAAGTCATGGCTGACCCAAAACTAAAAAAACATCTTGAAGTGTTATTTCTGTTTGAATCACTTCTATCCCAATCTGAATCAGTATAACCATACAATATGAAGTCATGATCTCTAGTATAACAGAGACAATAATCCAACGTACCCTTAAGGTATCACATCACATGATTTGAAACTACAAGGTGAACACATCTGAGCTCCACCATATATTGACTCAAGGTGTTCACAGAAAAGAATATATATGGCCTAGTATTTGTCATATACATCAACGAACCAATAATTTGTTTGTATAGAGTAGCATCAACCAACTCTGACGAAGTATCAACCATGATCTCCAAATTCATTTCCATGGGTGTGTTCATGGATTTACATTCCAACATGTCAAATCTCTTTAGTATTTCAACTGCATACTTCCCTTGGTTAAGGAAGATCTTTTTTGGGCTCTGCCAAACTTCAAGACCTAATAAATAATGCATCATTCCTAGGTCTTTCATCTCAAATTCATCGGCAAGCATTTTTCTTACAATCTGTGATGAGATTTTCTTCTCCTGTCAAGAATAAATCATCCACATATAGTATCAATATAACTGGCTCATCATTCATAACCTTGAAGTGAAGGTTAGGATCAACTTTACTCTTGGTAAATCCCAAGCTTGTCAGGAAACTATCAATTCTTCCATACCAAGCTCTAGGAGCTTGCTTCAACCTGTACAAAGATTTCTTCAACCTGCAGACATGAGTATTTCTATCTTCAACTTCAAACCCTTGTGGTTGTTCTATATACACTTCTTCTTCAATAACATGATTTAAGAAAGTTGTTTTCACATCCATCTGGTGCAACTTCCACTTCATTTTGGATGCAAGAGTTATGATGGTTCTGATAGAAGTGTATTTAGCTACAGTTGAAAATGTTTCTTCATAGTCAATACCTTCCTTTTGAGAAAATCCACGAGCCACAAATCTTGCCTTATATTTTTTAATACTTTCGTCTACTACATGTTTTATTTTGTATATCCACTTAGAAGATACCACATCTTTGTTATTTGGTCTGGGAACTACTTCCCATACATCAATCTTCATAATGGACTGGTATTATTTTGTCATGGCATCCATCCATTCTTTCTTTTGAACAACTTCTTCAAAGCAAGTAGGTTCCTTCTCTACGAGATCACACATCAAGGCCATATAACTGGAGAATGGCTTAGGCTTCTTTCTTTGTCTCATGGTTCCTTTTGGGGCACCATACTTCTCTGCATCTTGAATAAGTTCTTTCTCCCAAGATGGATTTCTCCTGTGAGAGTTCTTGAGATTCTATCATATCATGATCTTCTGGAATCTCATCATCAGGGGTAACTGTAACTTCCTTCATGGGTTCTGCAACTCTGGGAGCTACAGGTTCTTCTCCATGTACTTGTTCAAGATGGAATTTCCTTGATATTTTGAGTGTTGCAACTTCATCAAATGTTACATCTTTGTTGATCTCAATATGATGGTAACCTGGTGTGTAAATTTTGAAGGCCTTAGAGATCTCATAGTATCCAACAAATATTCCCTTCTTTCCTGAAGGGTCCAAGTTAGTTCTCTTTTCTTTTGGAATGTGTACAAATACTGGACAACCAAATATTTTGAGATGGCTAACTTCTGGCTTCTTTCCGTTGAACATTTCTTCGGGATTTTTGAATCCAAGTGCACTATGGGATAATTTTTTTTGGACATATATTGTTTTTCTTGTTGCTTTAGCCCATAAGTTCATTGGAAGATCTTGATCGTGAATCATAATATTTACTGCTTCCATAATCGTTATATTCTTTCTTTCTTCTACACCATTTTGTTGAGGATTATAGGGAGTGGTGAGCTCCCTCTTAATCTCAGCATCTCTGTAAAAGCTTCCAAATTCATTTGAAGTGTACTCTCCTCCATTGTCTTCCTGAGTATCTTGATTTTCCTTTTGGAGAGGTTTTCTACCAAGGCCTTGAATTCTTTGAACTTTCCAAGTACTTCATATTTTAAATTCAATAAATAAACCCAAGTTCTACAAGAGTAATCATCAATAAAATATACATAGTATACATACCCTCTTAGAGAGGTTGATGACATTGGACCACATACATCTGAGTGGACAAGTTCCAAGATTCCTTCTTCTTTACTGTCGCTCTTTGGAAAATGATTCTTTATTTTCTTTCCTTTTTCACATCCCTTGCATACACCTTCATGATCAACCTTTAATTCTGGTAAACATGTAACTACCTTGCTTACATATGGTAAGGATTTGTAGTTGATGTGAGCTAGTCTTCTATGCCAAAGTTCACAAGGGATTTCAGTAGAGTGAGTCAAGGCTACATCTGAGTGACCCTTTAACTTGTACAAACCACCTTCTTCTATTCCAATAACAACTGCATATTCTATAGTTTTTCCTTTAGACCACATAAGAACTTCACCATCTATGAATGCAACCTTGAAACATTTCTTATATAGGGATGAAATAGAAAGTAAGTTCTTTTTCAAACCTGGTACATAGAGTGCATCCTTCATTCTCATCGGAGTTATTGAATCAAGTTTGTAGGTGGCTTCTCCCATTCCTTTGATTGGGTACTGATAATCATCTCCCAGTGAAACTTTCTAGGGGGAGTCCTTCTCTATAATTATGGAGAGAATGTTCTTCTGAACTGTCATTTGCTTAGAGGAACCACTATCTATGAGCCAAGTATCCTCTCCACATGTCACAGATCCTGAGAGAGAGAAAAACAAAACATATTCTTCAATATCTTCTTTAGCTAACTTGTTGGGTGGCTCATAATCTTCAACTACATGGGCATGATGTCTTTTGTTATTTCTCTTCTTGTATTCTTCCCTTATGGAAGGACAATTCTTAGCAATGTGTCCCATCTTATCACAATGATAACACTTGTAGGAGGAGAAATATTTTTTCCTTCTTTGACCTTTATGATATTTCTGGAATCTCTTCGGAGAGTGAGACTCTTTATGAAAGTGATTCTCCTTTTGAAAATGAGGCTTTCCCTTTCCACCCTTAGCATTAGCATCTAGGGCTTGATCTTCATCTCTTAATAGGATGACTTCTCGATTGGGCACTCTTTCTTCTTCTTGAACACATTCTTCCCATAAACTGTCAAATTGGAGTTTCTCTTTTCTTGCACAAATAGTTTGGATGAAGACATCCCAAGGTCTTGTGAGAGAATTAAGAGTTGTCATCACGAGTTCATCTCATATAAGGTGTCTCCAATTGCCTCTAATTGTTCCTTGAATTGACAAACCCTAGAGAAATAGTGTTGACTTGTTTCTCCTTTTTGCATCTTTGTATTCTTGAGTTGGGTTCTCAAGTTCATCTTTTGGTTGATGTTCCTTCCTTCATACATTCTAGTTAGGGAATCAAACATATATTTTGAAGTATTCTTAGAAGACACTTGAGGGATCAAGTGGTATTTAATGGAATATGCAATTATTCTTTTAGCCTTAATCATATCCTTCTTGTACTTTTCTTTGGTTGCATTTTCTTCGGGTTCCAGTACATTTTCTTTTATGAATTTTGCAAGGCCATTAATTCAAGAATCAGTCCAATTTTGTACTTCCATGCACGGAAATTTTCCACACCTTCTAACTTCTCAACAATCTTGGTGCTTGCAGACATCTTGACCTAGAGCTAAGAAAATGACCAGAAAATGAAAGTGCTCAAAAAAATGAAACTGAGCTTACCAGGAGATGTGTTGGGTTGAGGCGGGTTTGTTGGAGCTGACTGTTTTTGAAAAATCCAAGTTTTACCCCCTGAAACTAGACTTGTGAACTTCTTGACTGGTGCTTCTGGTACCAGTTTTGGTTTCTTGGTTTTCTGGTACCAATCAAAACTAGGGTTTGAGTTTTTGGAGAATCCAACCACTAAAAACGTTCGCTCAATCTCCCAAAAAATGTGCTAGGGCAGGGCTCACTTCCCCAAGGTGGTTTTTGGTCAAACATTCCTCTTCAGTAAAAATCCCTAATTTTCTTGTACGACAATAGAGACATCTAGATACCCATTGAAATATGCTCTATTCAGTCAAGCTTTGATTCCATGTTAATTTTTCACTGTTGTTATTAGGTTATTTCCAAATTACATGAGCATTCAATGCATTTCCAAAAAATAGTATAAAGAGGATCACTGAAAGAAACACAATCACAAGGTACGCAACATTTTATCCTAGGAAACCCTCGTGGGGGAGAAAACCCAACAAAAACTTCCTTAATAATTGATTGCCAATACAATGCCAAGACTAAGACCAAAAAACCAAAGATAGAACAAGACTGAGTATGCGCCTCTCTTCTCCTTCCTCCTGCAACTACAATTGCCTTCAAGATATGCGCACTAGATGGGTGAGTGAGTGTGTATAAATGAGACACCAACCTCACATATAAATACAAGTGTGAGATGGCACTAGGGTTGTGTCTCTTCACTTGGTTGAGCTAACTTCTCCTAGAAGTGGTTATAACCACTTTATAATTACTAGGGGTCGAATTTACAAATACCACTATACAAATATAGTATGACCAATCCAAAAAAGGGGATTTGATCTTATACAAGACCCGACTTGATCAATCTACAAAAGGGGATTTGATCTATAAAATATAACTCAAATATAATTAGAATATTGTTCAAAGTTACAATATTTCAACAACCACTGACTTCCCTTCTTGTCTTGGAATCAAGGCAAAAGGGCCACATCCCAGTCCTTTTGACTGGCTTACTTCTCTGTCACTGAAATAAGGGAATCCTCCCAGGAGGTATCATATCTCCTCAAAGCCTCTAAAGTTTCGATGTAGCCTCTTGTTTGTCAGTACTGGAGGAGGTCTTTCCCATTTGAATCTGAATATGAGGAATATTTTTTGAATGAAATTCTCTAGCAACTGAATCTCTCAGAGATTAGGCTCACTCTAAGTCTGCATGCTCCCTCTGAAGCTATATATTATTCAGAGTCATCTTCTCCCTATGCATGTGCTGACCTCATCTTCTCCTTCATTACTACTCTATGTATGGATAGTATGCTTCATGTATCAACTAGAGACCATCTAAATTGTTTCCTCCTGCGACCGTCATTATATCTCCCTCTCAGATATATTACATGTGACCTGCCCGAAACAAGAAACAAGGAAAAAAACATCTCCATGGTAACCTCCATGGAATTTACAAGATAACCTGCCTAAGACAGGGTCAACAACCAAGAACATCTCCTAGAGGAGATCAATTTATCTTGTAAACAAGTGCATTATTAATATGATCATTCATTTAATAGTAGTCATACCAACAATAATCAAGTGTTTACTAAACTAGCAATAGTGATAGAAATAATAGAATTTAAAGGCTTAAACTGTAGTAGTATAAAAATATCAAACCCGATATGAAAACCTAGAGTTTAGTTGTTGTTGACCCACTTATATTTTCCCCAGCCATGTGTTTGGAAGCACTATTGGCCAAAGGACATACTCTTCATCCTTTGACTTATTCTCTTCAACATCTGCTACATGTGCATGGTACTTATTATTTCCCTTTTCATGTTTAAGAGGACATTGTGCGGCATAATGTCCCATCTCCTTGCAGTTGTAGCATCTGATATTTAACGCATCCTTCTTGTGGTGTGGTTTCTTAAGTTTCTTCAGGATTCCTTATTCCTTTTCCTTTCTCTTCTTCACTTGGGAAACAAGTGCTTAATTTTCATCAACATTAGTCTTATGTGATTTGGATATCAACCTGGATTCCTCTTGGGTGCAGTCCGCCCATAGTTTGTTGAACTTGGGCAATTTTTGTCTGGTGCAAATACCTTGAACAAATGGATCCCAAGGGGAGGGAAATCCATTAAGTGTAGTAGTCATGAGTTCGACATATTCTATTAGATATCCAATGTCTGCTAACTTGTCCTTGATCTGGGAGATCCTCATGAAATAGTTGGCTATTGTTTTTGGCTTCTTCATTGTCACGTTTTTGAATTGATGCCTTAGAGTAAGATTTCAAATGGTATTCTTAATTTCATAAAGTATGGTTATGGCATCAAACATTTCCTTTGGTTTCTTTAGTTCTAATACATTAGGTATCAGATGATCCTTTATTGAGTCTGTCAAGATCCTCTTGGCCTGGACCTCATTCTTCTTGAGCTTTGCTTTGGCATCTTCATCTTATGGTTTTGGAAGCACCTGCTTGACATGATCCGATAACTCATTCTCCTCTAGAATGAGAAGTAATTTGTGTTTCCAGGATTTGAAGTTATTTTCTCCATCCAATATATCCTCAACTCTCATATTGGTTGACATTTTTCGCTGGTAGAAACCGTAGCACTGAAAAAACCCAATTTTTCAAAATTCAAAAAAATGCACATTGAGGGTTTCAGGGGGTGTGATAGGATAGGGCACACTTCTATATGAAAGTATTAACCCCAATGACATTGGGATATTTCTCAATGAGCTTGACCAAGTATTGCAGTTGCAAGGTGTTGCTGTA
The DNA here is from genome assembly GCA_009831015.1 of Picea engelmannii. NCBI lineage: Eukaryota > Viridiplantae > Streptophyta > Pinopsida > Pinales > Pinaceae > Picea > Picea engelmannii. The sequence goes on from ML784027.1 coordinate 875,163, forward strand.
GCGATCTTCCTTCTAGTGGTCAAATTGTTCAGAAGGTAACCAGCTTTGAAACCATGTTAGATTTTCCTTATTTACATAGAATTAGAGTTACTAGTGTTATTTTTATTCATTACCATTAACATATATATATATATATATATATATATATATAATGTACTAAGTAGTAGCAACATAAGCAAGAGACAAAAAGAACACAAGATATTTATCCTGAGAAAACCCCAAATGGGAGAAAAAACCCAACAACCTTTCTCAAATAGATTTCATTCACAAAGAAAGTTCAAACATATAAACCCTAGCTCAAGCACTAGCTCAACCATAAATACCACCACAACTGAAACAAAAACACCATACCAAGGTAGTGCACCTACTCAAGGAGTAGCGCACAAGAGAAAGATACCAAAAGAATGAACAAGAAGAAAATGAGTCAATGTAGAAGCTACATCACCTTATCCAAACTTGTGCCTTGTTTTTGTGTAGCTAAGAAAGTGTGAGTGAGTAAAAAAATGAGATAAAGGTGCCTCCTTATTTATAGTCTACATGTCCTTCTAGTTGGGCTGATTTCTATTTTGGGAAGGTGTATTTTCTTTATTCTTTGTTCTTATGGGATGACTTCTCTTCTAGGGTATTTCAACATCTGTCCAATGGATCTCTTGCTTCTGGAATATTCTCCGCATCTAAAAAAGGTCATCTAGGAGGGAAATATCCTTACACAGCGACCAAACATCAAAAGTTCCTTTAGGTGGTATTTTGGTCCAGTGTAATAGGATACTTGTTCACAACACAACTATTATAGATAAGATGAGAGATTTTTTAATTATTCTTTTTAATATAGATCATCGATATTTTCTGGATTAAGATAAATGTGGCTTCATAATGGAATTAAGATAACTTATTTTTTCCTCAAATTTAAATTTTGTACATGATTAGACATGCTATATTGGCCACCTCTAATGGAACTTGATGTTTTTGCATGCTGATAAAACCTCCATGCTTGATGAAGCAATCAAGTACCTTATGAAGCTTCAATTACAAGTGCAGACACATCTTTTCCTTAGTGCTAAGTGATGCACAGGTTGTTGATTAAGGTTGGTTGTCATTAATGTCGACCCTTGAAGAAATCCCCGCAGCACAAAGGTTTGGGTAATGGACCCAATATTTTTTGATGTAAATATGACTCATTATTGTTGTTTCATGGTTGATAAGAAGTAAATATGGATGAACTCCAAAGTGGTCCCCTTATGGTGAAATCCCTCACGGGAAGACGCTTTGCGGAGTAAGAGAACCCATGCTTAATTGTGGAATAATGAGATGAAGGAAAATGAATTTTTCAGGTAAACTATCCTATATGGATAGTGTTTTTCATTCCATTTCTGGTGGTATGTGGAATGTCACATAACTCCTCACGGTTAGATAGTTATGGCCATGAGAAGTTGGAGACCCCAGGTTTGGGTAATGGACCCAAGTTTGTTTGATGGATAATGGTATGAGTTATGATACATTTTCAGATAATACTATTCTATATGGATAGTACATGTCATTCTGTTTATGGTGGTATGTGTAATGTCACATAACTCCTCACGGTTTGAGATTTATGGCCTTACGAAGTTGGAGGACCCTCATATGTCATCTAGAAGCTCCAAAAGGTCAAAGTAGTCAAAGTGGTTTAAGAGATTTTAAAAGGTAAATAATAAAGTGAAGTAATGAGTGTATTATAATTTAAAGTGAATACAAAATAAATTATTTCAATAATAAATTTAATGGAGAAATTAGAAGTGGGTTAACCCCAAAATAAGGAAAGTGGGGCCAAGTGACCTAGACGATGTTTTTAAGGAAGCTACTTGGAGAGTATAAATAAGAGGCAAGGCTCTCTCATTTTTATCACACTTGAGAATATTGAATATCTATAGGTGTCTAAGGTAACCAAGGATATCTAAAGCGAAATTCTAAGAGAAGGTGAAGAAAAGAAGGTCGAAATTCAAGGAAGGACAAATTCTTTTGATGGTGCTTTCTAAGGTATGTTATTTACAAGTCATCTCACCATTTTTGCTATAACTTTTTTTATATAATGATTCAGACTGTGAAATTTCTATGAAATTGGGAAAAAATATTCAAGTATATGTGGTAAAACATTCAGCTTGTGTTTCGTTGTATTTTTGGAGTTACACTCCGTGGAATATAGGGTTTGTGGCTAGTCCTGAAACTAGTCAAAAACAGGTGTTTCGGGTAAAAACAATATAACTTCTTCATAACAGATCCAAATTCAGTAAAACCAAATGTGTTGGTTAGGGTACAGTCTGTAGTATTATGTGTAATAGTTTCAGATCAATTCAACAAATATTCCATGAGGGGCATTCTCTACAAGGTCTCTCTCTAGAATAAGCCAGAATTCATTAAGGTATGCCATTTTTTCTATAACTCCTTTTCTGAGAGGTTCCAAGTAGTGAAAACTGGAGGAATTGCATAAAACACACTGAAGAACATTTTGTATCAGTTTCATATCTTTATACATTATAGGTACAAAGTTATGATTACTTCAAGTTAGGGTTGTTGACTAATCCAAAACTAGGCATGTGAGACTAAAGAAAAATTTGATGAAAATGCTAGTCTCTTGTTGTTAAAGTTAAGGAAGGTATGCAGGAATGTGATCATATACACCAGGTCTATTATAGAGATAAAAATCAGATTTGGATGATGAAATTCATGATGGATTTTGGTTGAGGTACATGTTGAGTATATGGTTGAGACAAGTAGTTGATGAGTTGGCACATACATGAGGTGTATAGTTGATGATTTTAACACATATTGATGAGTCATAGTTGATGAGTAGTTGAAACATGATTGGTACATACTTGGTACATGTTTGGATGCACTTGTTTATGGCACAAGTTGACTACAGGTTATTTGGTATAGGTTGGTGCATGGTTGATGCACTTGTTTATGGTACAGTATGATTACAGGTTGAGGTACAGGTTGATGCATGGTTCAGATTTATTGGTACAGGTTTACAGTGGTATATCTCATAGTGACAGGTTGATAGTGGTTCCATCATTCTACTTCTACTTTAGTGTGGCAGAATGAGGCAAGGACAGGTCGTTGTAGCCGAAGAACATAGGGGGTTGTAGCCAGAGAATTGGGGAGTTGGAGATTCCCTTAGTTTGTATCATGAGAATCTAGGGGGTTGGAGCCTCCTTCCAGTTGCAGCCAAAAAACAAAGAAAGTTGATGCTTCCAAGGAATTTAATTCTTCAAGACATATTAGAAAAATCATTATGTGGTTTTCTCCCGATTTGGGTTTCCACGTAAAACATTGGTGTATTGTGTATGTGTGTGATTGTTCTTTTCTTATTGCTCATTATTGGATAATAATACTACTTTGATATAACACTTGGATCAATTTGGATAAAAAGAATTATAATTGCATTATTACTGATTCACCCCCGTCTCAGTAATCCAACAATTGGTATCAGAGCAGGTTCCTTCAGAAATTAGTTTAACCACTAAAAGGTAGATCATGGAGAGTACCAATCCATATAAAAATGGAATACCACAGTTTGATGGACATAAGTATGCTTTTTGGAGCATAAGGATGAGGACATACATATAGGCACAGGGATTTCAAATTTGGCAATCAATTGTAGATGGATACACAGCACTAGCAGTTCCACCAACAAATGAAAAAGCAGTAAAACTCAGTGAGACTAATTCTAAAGCCACAAACGCACTTTTGAATGGTCTCAGTGATACAGTATTCGCCAAAGTTGCACATTGTAAATCCGCTAAAGAGATTTGGGACAAGCTTCAAAATATTTATGAAGGAGATACAAAAGTCAAAGAAGCAAAGCTTCAGACTTACAGAGGTCAGTTCGAACAACTAAAAATGAATAAAGATGAAGATATTGCAGCTTACTTACGAGTCGATGAAACAATGAATGCAATCATAGTATTGGGAGAAGAAATTGAAGAATTTGTAATTGTTCAAAAGATACTAAGATCTCTTCCTATGAGATTCAACCCTAAGATATCAGCACTAGAAGAAAGATCAGATCTAGACTCAATAAGCAAGGACGAACTGCATGGAATCTTCACAGCATATGAAATGAGAACTGAGCAGGAAAATCCAGATGTAAAAGAAGCAGCCTTCAAGGCATGCAAAAGATCAAAGCAAAAGAAAAATGAACAAGAAGAATATAGCAGCAACAATGACGTCTCGAAAGATGATGAAGAAGTGGCCAACTTCGTCAAAAGACTGAACAAGGGAACCAACGGTAGGTATAGAGGTAATCTCCCTTTAATTTGTTTTAATTGTGATGTTATTGGTCATTTTGCTAACAAATTTCCTCATAAGAAAAAGAGAAATGATGAAGGTTACTAAAAAATAAAACACACATATAAAGGAAAAAAAACTACAAACAAAGTTTTCAAGAAAATCTTATACACCAAAGAAGACATCTCATCATCAGATGAACATGAAGTCAGTGACAATGAGATAGGAAGAGTTCTATTCATGGCAGTAAAAGACTCTGACAAAGAAGATTCCGAAGAAGAATATGAAGAAGTTGAAGAAGAATGTGAAGAAGTCAAAGAAGAAATTGAAGAGGCAGAAGTTGACTATCGAGAAGAATTAATGTGTGCCATAGAAGTTATCATAAGAGAAAAGAAGAAAAACAAGAAACTACAAGTAGAACTAGATAAGAAAAATGACACTCGAGAACTAGAAAAAATGATCACAAAATTGAAGGTTCAAATAGAAGAAGATAAAAGAATTGAAGAAGCACTCAAAGAACAACTAGAAGAAAATGACAAGATCATTGGAAACTTGGAAGCAGAGGTTGTCACACTAAGAAAGGATATTCAAAAGAAAAATATGCAGAATAGCTCAAAAGTTATGGATGACATTATCAACAGTCAAAAATCTCATCTTGACAAGTCCGGACTTGGATACAATCAGATAGAAAAGGGATCAAGCTCCAAAACAACAAAGCAAGAAACAAATCCAAAGAGCTATGTAGAAACAATCAAAGAGGATAGGAAGATATACAAGGAAGATTACAGAGACACTCCTCCACCAAGAAGATTCAGATTTCAGAATCAACAACAGACAGATAGGCCTCAAGAAGAAGAAGGATTCATAAGAGCACCTCCTTTCAGAAGATCTTCAACTCCCATGTATCAAACTATATTTTTGGGTTTATGTTATGCATTTAATAATTTTGTACATAAAGATGTGAATTGCAGAGCTAACAATAGGAACAGTAACAACTTTGAGAGTTATACACAAATGGATTATTCAAGAAGACCTAGTGAAACAAAAAGAAGAAGTTGCAACAGGTTTGAATCTTTGAGCACTGAAGTGGGATGTTACAATTGTAACAATTTTGGACACATGGCCAAGGATTGCAGAATGATAGCCCATCCTAAAGAACCTCAACAAAATAACAACAATCACAGACAAGAACCTCAGAAAAAGACATGGATAAGAAAACAAGATCAGTATAACAATGAAGAATGCACAGTCGCTCTACAAGCTAAGAAGAAGAAACATGGTTGGTATGTTGACAGTGGATGTTCAAAACACATGACAGGTGCTAAAGACAAATTTCTTACATTACGAAAAGAAAAAAATGGATCAGTCTCCTTCGGAAATGATAATTCATCCAAAATCATTGGAGAAGGCACACTCTAAATTGGGAACAAGAATGAAAAGGCACAAAATGTTCTACTGGTAGAAGATATGAAACATAATCTTCTAAGTGTGAGTCAAATGTGTGACCAAGGTTGTAAAATTACTTTCGATTCAGAAAAGTGTGAGATAAGAAAATAAGGTTCAGGGAAATTGGTTGGTACAACTGCAAGAACTTCAAACAACATATATGTGTTAAGTGAAATTGGAAATGAAAAGTCTTGTCTACGAAAGGAAGATGAAAGTTGGCTATGGCACAGAAGAATGGGTCACATGCATTTTGATAACCTTGTCAAAGTAAGAAAAAGAGAAGCAGTCAGAGAAATACCCCAGATCATGAAACCAACCAACACTTTATGCAAGCATTGTCAACAAGGAAAGCAAACAAAGATCAGGTTCAAATCAAAGGAATATTCAACAACAAGACCACTAGAAATTGTGCACACTGATCTAGTTGGACCAACTACAACAAAGGGCTTAAAAGGTGAAAAATACTTTATGTTATTAATTGATGATTATACAAGAATGACTGTAGTTTGTTTTCTCAAGAACAAGTCAGAAGCTTTTGAAAACTTCAAGATCTACAAGGAAATGGTTGAAAATGAGATGGATTCAAGAATCACATGTTTGAGATCTGATAATGGAGGATAGTTCACTTCAAAGGAATTTATGGACTACTGTAGCAGTCATGGAATAAAAATGCAATTATCTGTTGCTAGGACACCTCAACAGAATGGAGTTGTTGAAAGAAAGAACATGACAGTACAAGAAATGGCTCGAACAATGCTAATGGATTCCAAATTGACAGATATATTTTGGACACAGGCAGTGCATACAACAATTCACTTTTAAAACAGAGTAATGCTCAGAAACAACATTGATAAAACTTCCTACGAGCTATGGAAAGGAAGACCAGCAAATGTGAAGCACTTCAGAGTTTTTGGAAGCAAATGCTACATCAAAAGAGAAGATGGCAGAATGGGAAAGTTTGACTCTCGTGTAGACAAAGGAATAATTGTTGGTTACTCAAGTACAAGGAAATCATACAAGTGTTACAATCTAATATTGAACAAAGTTGTGGAAAGCATCAACGTAACAATTGATGAAACAGGCAGACCAAAATCAAAGGAAGAAGAAAACAAATCAATGGAACAACTT
>ML784027.1:882142-893589 GCA_009831015.1 Picea engelmannii
CTAGCACTCTTATCTACAATTGAACCAAACTGTTTTGAAGAAGCCAACAAGGATGAATTTTTGAATAAGGCCATGGATGAAGAATTGGATCAAATAGAGAAAAATGACACTTGGGAATTGGTTCCAAGACCAAAGAATAAGAAGGTGATCGGCACAAAATGGGTTTTCAGGAATAAATTGAATGAAGATGAATAGGTTACAAGGAACAAAGATAGGTTGGTATGTGAATGATATGTACAGATTGAAGGAATCGAATTTGAAGAGACATTTTCCCTAGTTGGTAGAATGGAAGCAATACGTTTACTTTTAGCTTATACATGCTCCAAAAATGTTAAAGTATATCAGATTTACGTAAAATCAACTTTTCTGAATGGGGAACTTGAAGAAGAAGTCTACATTGAACAACCAGAAGGATGTCAGTTGTCAGAGAATATAGACTATGTGTTGGCACAGGGGAAGACCAAGGGTTCAATTCCAAGAGAGAACCAACAAGCCCTAGTTACTAGCCCTTTCGGCAACACCTGCGAAGCAGATGCAGTCTCACCCGAAGTAGCTATGAGGGGGTTGCAGGACATATATGTCTACAACCAGGGGAATATCAAGTGGTTCTTATTACACAATCAACATAACATGCATCTACCATTCTCTAGCTAGATTTATCCTTCAGAGTTATAGATCTGATCTAATACAACAGTGCATATAACAATATACAACAACAGAGCTCAAAGAGTCAATCACACACACACAACAACAAATATATGTGGTTCACCCTCTCTCTAGGGCTACATCCACAAAACTATGCTTATGGTATATTAAGATAAAGATTACAGTTATGATCTGCACTCTTGGCCAATATATCCTTTCTTCTTCCTCTCTCTTCCTAGACACCCAGCTGCAAGACTTGATCTTCACACCCAGCTGAAGATCTTACAGTATGAGAAGGCTTCCTCTCTTGGCACTTCTCTCACCCTTAATACAATATTCTCCTAACAATAACCGACAACAAGGCTCAACCATAGTACTACTCTTGACCTAGGTCCTCTTGACCTCTATTTATACATTACAATTCCTCACTGATAGCCTTAGGTCGAAACCTAGGTGTCAAAAACCCTAATTACCAAAACCCTAGGTGTCTACAATCCTAGGTCAACTTGACCCATTCTTTTCGGGCTTCGCCAGCCTGTCTTTCCTTCTCCATCTCGCGGTCTTCCACAACATCTAATACTGGATTTTTCCACTTTCTGAGTCATCCTCGATCCATCTTCTTTGTTGATTTGTCATCCTCGATCTCCTCATCCAATGTCTTGCTTTTCCTCACTTCGCTCCATCTTCTCTGTTCTTTTTCTCACTTCGACCCAGTGACAACCACTATGTCTCTCGCGAAGCTCTCTTTTTACCTTTTCTTCCTCGTTCTTCACTTCCTTCCATAACCTAGGGCCAACAGGCCCCCAACACTCACCTGTGACTCGTCTCGAGGAACTTGAGATCTGATCCTCTTGTTTTTCTTCGACTCTCGACTGCGCAGTGCAACCCTTGCTTTATGCTTTATGCATCCTTTCCATCCTTATGCAGAATTTCTTTTATGTGTCTGGTACCCAGTTTCAACTGCACCTAGTACCTGGACCCTTGTCTTCTTGATTCTACTGAGAGATGCGAGGCAGCTGGTTGTCATAGTACAACTTCAGCTGGCTCCCATTCACCAAGCCTTCCTTCCAATCTCCTTTCAATGTCTTCAGTTGTGCAACTCCTCCTTCTATAAAATAAACAATCTCATATGGTCCGAGCCAATGCGTTCTGAACTTCCCAGGATGTTTGATAAACTTACTGTCATATAGAAAGGCTAAATCACCTTACCTGAATATCTTCTTCTTGATGTGTCTGTCATGATAGGCCTTTTCTCATTCCTTCTGAATTTGCTGATGGAAGCCTGCAATGAATCTGTATTCTTCTATCTCGACTAACTGTGATAGCCTCTCATGAATTGTGCCAGTATCATCCATGTTTGTAAATGTAACAATTCTTAAGCTTGGTACCAAGTACTCCATTGGGACAACAGCTTCAAGACCATACACCAACTTGAAAGGAGTCTGCATTGTTAATTTCTTGCAAGTGGTTCTATAATCCTAGAGTATTGCTGGTACTCTTAAATCCCAGTCATCCCTATTCACACTGCAATTTTTTGTCAATGTTGTCTCCAAGATCTTGTTGAGTGCTTCAATTGTTCTGTTTTCTTGTGGATGATAAGGTGTACTCTTCTGATGGTGGACTGCAAATTCTTCAGTCAGTGCTTCAACTGTCTTATTAATGAAGTATGTACCTTGATCACTCATAAGGACCCTAGGGCATCCAAACCTGATTATTATGTCATCGAATATAAAATGTGCAACTGTAGTTTCTCTACAGTCCTTGATTGCTCTTTCTTCGGCTCATTTAGTCAATTATTTTATTGCAGTGATAATATACCTTGCTCCTGTGTGCTTTCCTGGTGGGTTTATAGGTCCCATGAAGTCAATGGCCCATTTTTCAAATTCTTGTAAGGTCATATGTGGTGCTAATGGCATCTCATCTCTTCGGGATGGTTTTCCAACTCCCTGGCATACATCGCATGCTCTGGCATATTATTTAGCATCTCTGTGTAACGTGGGCCACCAAAGGCCAGCTCGCAGAACCTTCTGCGCAGTGGCTTTTCCTGCGTAATGTCCTCCTGCAATGCCTTCATGAGATTCTTTGAGGATCATAGGGCGTTCTGCCTCCATCACACATCTTCTTAGGATCTCATCAGGTCCCATTTTATATAGCTGACCAGCTCTGCAGCGTGCACCACTAGTTGTTTCTTCTGCGGAATTGTGTATTCTGCTGGAGCTATTCCTGTTGACAGGAACTGGACTATGTCTGCGAAGTGGTCATCAATATTTCTAATGGTGAGTAGTTGTGCATATGGTAGTGTGTCCTCCAGACTGGTAGGTTCTTCGCCATGCTCCAACCTCGACAGGTGGTCTGGGCCCTTATTCATTCTTCCAGGCTTAACTATGATCTCAAAATCACATTCTTGAAACAGAAGAAGCCATATGCATATTCTTCCCCCCAACATTGGCTTGTTGACTAGGTATTTCAATGATGAGTGATCAATAAACATTTTAAAGTGTCCTCCCAACAAGTAGTGGCAGAATTTCTGCAATGCATATACCATGGCTAGTCCCTCTCTCTCTGTAGTAGTGTAATTGATTTCAGTTGTGGAGAGCTTTCTCCTGGCAAATGCTAATGGATGATCAATGTCCCCTTCTTTAGGTTGTACCAGTACAACTCCTAATGCAATAGAAGATGCATCAACATGCACATGAAATTCCTTGCTCCAATCGGGAAATACTAGGATAGGCACAATGACCATCTTTTGTTTTAGTGTGTCGAAGCTCTACTGGCATTCGTCTATCCAACTAAACTGAAAATATTTCTTTAATAATGTTTCCATTGGCACAGTAATGTAAGCATATCCTTTGATAAATTTCATGTACTAGCCAGTATGTCCTAGCGCAATGTGTAGTTGTTTAACTGATGTAGGTGGTGGTAAATCAACTATTATTGCAATTTTAGATGGATCCACCAACAATCCTTGCTTGCATACAATATGACCTAATAATACTCCAAATGGTGAGAAGAAGATGCACTTCTTCAAATTCAAAGCAATTTGACACTCACTGCATTTATCCAAAATTAGCCTTAGACATTCAATATGCTTTTTCAACAAACTGAAAATAGTCCAGTCATCAGAGTATGCTTCTAAAAATTTATGCAAAAATTCTTTGAATGCTTCAACCACCACCCTGGAGAAGATGGCTGGGGCATTCTTCAGTCCAAATGGCATTACTATATATTGGTAGGATCCCCATTCTATGGCAAACATAGTCTTATGACGGTCCTCCTTGGCGATGCGGATCTGATGGTATCCTGAAAACCCATCTGTAAAGGAATATACTTCTTGGCCTCCCATGTTATCCAGTACTTCGTCTTTGAAAGGTGTAGGGAAAGGATCATGCAGACAAGAATCATTCATCTTCCTAAGATCTACGCAAATCCTAATCTCACCTGTCTTCTTATCTTATACTACCCTGCTTCCAGCATTCTGTCGAGCTCAATATTCACCTTTTCCTTATATTTCAGGTTCAATCTGTAGGGTCTTTGCTTGACTGGCTTCGCATCTGGTTTCAAAGGTATTCTCATTTCTCCCATAGGTCCTTTGATTCCCTTCATATCAGTGAACTTGGTCGGAAACAAGTCCTGGTACTCATGCAATAATCCTGTGATTTTGTCAATGATAGCAGCGTCCCAGTAATCTCCAACATTGGCAAGATTTGGTGCTTCCTCTTTCCCAATATTGACTTTCTTTATCTTTATCGGTTGTTTAATGAATGGCAGTTCAACTCCTGGTCCTTCCACATTTCTCTAACCTTCTGTTTCTGCGATATTCACCTTCCTTGGGTCATCATCTTCATCGACATTAATGTTGTAGCAGGTCTGTAGTTTTTGGAGGGGCGCAGTCCATTCATCCTCTTCTTTCTCCAAAGGGAGGCCAAATGCCTCCTCAAATACTTTATGTCTCACCATATGTAGTGCTTTATCTACAAAAGTAAATTCACTGTCAAACAAAAAGGTGGTTATAAAATTCTGGATCATACCTTCCCATTCTAAAGTGACACAACACAACTCTGCTTGAAGGTACCAGTTAATTGGGGTGGTATCCAGTGTGTTGACGAATATGTGTACCCATTGTTCTCTAGGAATTTCACTCCAAGCCTCTTCGCAGCGTTGTACATGGTTCTTTGGGCAACTTCGTTCTGTGTACCGAGCTTCACAACTTCCTTCTTGTGCTAAAAATCACGTTGTCATCAAAGTTCGGCATTGTGTCCAATCTGTAATATTGCTTTTATGTGTCCCCCACCATCTCGCTGGGGTGGATTTCATGGCCTCCTCCATTGCCAACAACCTCTCTTGTGTTGGTACACTTGTCTCAAAGTCTGATAAGAAGTTCTCTAATGGGTTTAGCTCATCAAATGTGGGTATATTACCCACTGTTGTTCCAATCCAACGAACTTCTCTGGTTAGCCTAGCACATCTTCTTATAGATACTTCGTACATCTGGTTCTACTAGTTCTCCAGTGCTTCTTCTGAGTCGGATGAAAATGCGTTGTCACTTCGCCAACTCAGATTTCTGTTAGCTGTAGGGTCGATATAATCCTATTGTCTGGATGTTAATTTGTAGATGTTTTCCAGTTCAAATGCATGTTCCTCTTCTCTAATAGGTTCTGTTTATATTGGATCTTCATCTAGATCTAAAGGTGCAATGACCCTAAGGCTATCTTTCTCAAATGTCATGCGTCTTTTCTTTAAATCAACAACAGTGGAATTGTCGAAGGCCCAATCAATTCCTAACAATGTAGGGTAAGGGCAATTATCATCAACAATTCCAATTACCTAAAAATCTGCAAAGGTTCTTACTCCATCGATTTCCACTGGGACATGCTCTAATTGTCCAAATGGACTGACAACTTGCTGATTAGCCATGTGAAGCCTGATAGGGGAATATATCAGCTTGGGTTTTCCCATCAGTGCCCAAGTCTGCTTCGTCATGACATTGACTTCTGACCCTAAGTCGAGGACTACATAGTCTATCTCATACTCTCCTATCTGAGCATTCAAGTGCAATTATTTATTTGTCCTTCTCCTTTTTCCAATTTGGTGCATTTCTCTATTCAGTAAGGGGTTTATTTTTCCTAGTTCATACTGCTTGATTAAATCTTGTAATTCTTGTATAGCGCCTTTATCTTGAATCAACTGAACACAAGTGTGCAAGAATTCCATGAGTTTGCTTACCTCTTTCCCTTCTATTGGTGATGCAGATGGATCAAACGCCTGAGGCATGCCATATTCTTTGATTTCTGGTTGTCTCTTTGATGAATATCCTTGATTTCCTTCGAACTCTTTTCTTGCCTCCTCGAATATCTGTCTTTCTTTCTTAGCATAGAATGTTGGGGTATTTTCTATAGCTTTCCTGACTTCGTGGTTATTTCCAGTCTTTCCTTGGGCTGCTCTGTCTTCTCCTGTAGCAACGCCTCCTCGAGTAATAACAACAAGTCTAGGTTATGCTCTACAAGGTTTAACATATATCAGTTGTACTTGTGGTTTATGCTGGGATTCTCGTCTTTCCTGTATTTAAGCCAGCAACATAGGGCATTCTTCTATGACATGCTCGAAGGAGTTACCGTAACTACAGGTTGTGCTAGGATTCTGACAATCCCTTGCTAAATGTCCTGGATATGTGCAGTTGTAACATATTATTGGTCCTCGGCCTCAGCCCATACCTCCTCCCCATCCTCGTCCTCTGTAGTCACCGCGAGGAGTGAAATTTCCTCTCCCTGGAGAGTTGTACTACAGAGTGTTTCCCTCTTTTTGTACTTCACATTGAATCTTGTATATGTCTCTCGACCTTTCAGGAATGAGATCATAAGTTCTACAATCCCGATCATCATGTCCCATGGATTTACAGAATGTACAATACAAGTTTGTGGGTGTCTGGACATACTTCTGCATGTAGTAGCACTCACCTAGGCGATGCCTATTTCTGCATACATCATACCATGGTAGGTTAACTTGCTTTAAGGGGTTCGGTGCTCTTGATGCCAAGTACTCATGGAATATGGGGCAATGTTCCTTATCACGGCCTTTAGATCTTCATCTTACACACCAAATATCTTCCCTTTTTTATTTTCCCTTATCTTTCTTCATATCCTTGACCTGTAAAGACAAACTAGTTAACTGGCTCATGATCTGGCTAATGCCTGAGATAGATTCTCCCATCGATGTTGATTCAATCTTCATGGAGATCTCCAAAGATTCTACCTGAGATGCAATCTTCTACTGCATCAAAGGGATTTTTATGTGTGGTAACAACGCAGCGATGAACCACTCTTTGTTCTGTTCGTCAGGGATTTGGAAAGTTAATCGGCCTGTCAGGGTCTTGAATCTCTGGTCGAACTCCCAAACAGGTTCTGCTGCCTTTTTTTTAATCTCTTTTAGTTTCGTAATACATTGTGACTCCAACATAGGTTTCTTAAACTCTGCAATCAATGCATTCTTGATCTCATTTAGGGGCTTAGGCTGTGTCAGTCATTGGACAAGTTTCATGTACCAAATCAGTGCACAGTCCCTTAGCGTAGTGATGAATTGGGTTCTCTTGATGGCTTCATCGGTGATACTTTTAATATTCCATACGGACTCACATAGAAACCAATGCTGATCTGGATCTTCAGATCCATCTCCTCTAAAGATAGGGAGTCTCATTTCATCTGCCATAAAGCTGACTAGGTTTCCTGTCTAAGTAGATGTTGAGCTACTAGTAACAGTACTCTGAAGGCTTTGGTGGTTCTGACTATTCTGTCTGCTAAGTATTGTTGTGACAACAGGAGGATTTACGTTACTTACTTCTATAGTTCGTGCAATTCTTGAGGTTTCTGGATCACTTTGGCATAGTTCTTCAACTTCCCCTTCTTTTGTTCTGGTGCGTTCTGGATGCTCTTCACCGGCTAGATCTACCTCTTCTCCACTATAGAAACCTTCTTCTCTGTAGTTTTGCTTAAAAAAACTCTCAAGGTGCACTCCTCGGAATACTTTCCCACTACGCGTGTGTCCTACTTCTGTGTCGATGTCACTGTCCGAGATCTTGAACATTAGCCTTTTCAGGTCCGATCAATCTACTGTATCTTCAAGATGTGGTTTTCATGCAAGAGCATCTTGCTTCTTAGCTTCAGGAAGTGAAAAAAATTTCCTCTGGGTCCCTTGAAAAAGTATCTCTCGGCTTGACTATACGATTTTGTTCTGTCAACAACAAACTCAGTGATATATCCTCCAATGGTACTATCAAACTAGTGATATACTGCTCTAGATACAACGTTGTCGACTCTCTTGACCTTCTGGATCAATGCTAGTGTCCAAACCACAGGGGGTCTAGATCTGATTTCAAACTGTGTGTCAGCTAACCTAGCCAACCACTCATGTAGCTCTTGATAGATTCCTCCAAAGAAGATCTCATGAATGTCGGTGAGGATGTATCTTTGTAGCCAATCTTCAATGCTTATTTTAGGGTTCTTGTTATGGGCTTCAACGAAGTCCTTCTCTTGATCCTCTACCCATTTCTGAATCTTTGTCTTCAATGGGAACCACTTTGACATTCCCTTAAAAAGATTCAGGGTCCCGACAATGGAACCATTTGTTGGCATAGGGGCAGACCCAGGGTTCAGATCCAAGAGCACACCAAAAATCCCTAGCTACTGGCCCTTTCGACATCACCTACGAAGCAGATGCAGTCTCACCCAAAGAAGCTATGAGGGGGTTGCAGGATAGATACGTCTACAACTAGGGGAATATCAAGTGGTTCTTATTACATAATCAACATAACATGCATCTACCATTCTCTAGCTAGATTTATCCTTTAGATTTATAGATATGATCTAATACAACAATGCAGATAACAATATAACAACAACGGAGCTCAAAGGGTCAATCACACACACACAACAACAACAAATATACGTGGTTCACCCTCTCTCTAGGGATACATCCACAGAACTGTGCTTATGGTATATTAAGAAAAAGCTTATAGTTTTGATCTGCACTCTTGGCTAGCAGATCCTTTCTTCTTCCTCTCTCTTCCTGCGCACCTAACTACAGGACTTGATCTTCACACCCAACTGAAGATCTTACAGTACCAGAAGGCTTCCTCTCTTGACACTCCTCTCACCCTTAATACAATATTCTCCTAACAATAACTGACAACAAGGCTCAACCATAGTACTACTTTCAACCTAGGTCCTCTCGACCTCTATTTATACATTACAATTCCTCATCAATAGCCTTAGGTCGAAACCTAGGTGTCAAAAAACCTAATTACCAAAACCCTAGGTGTCTACAATCCTAGGTCAACTTGACCCATTCTTTTCGGGCTTCGCCAGCCTGTCTTTCCTTCTCCATCTCGCGGTGTTCCACAACATCTAACACTGGATTTTTCCACTTCTTGAGTCATCCTCGATCCATCTTCCTTGTTGATCTGTCATCCTCGATCTCCTCATCCAACATCTTGCTTTTTCTCACTTCGCTCCATCTTCTTTGTTATTTTTCTCACTTTGACCCAGTGACAACCACTGTGTCTCCCGCGAAGCTCGCTTTTTACCTTTTCTTCCTCATTCTTTGATTCCTTCCATAACCCAGGGCCAACACTATGTATGTAAATTAAAGAAGGCCTTGTATGGTCTAAAATAGGCTCCTAGATCATGGTACTCCAAACTGGATAAGTATCTACAGCAGGCAGGGTTCAGAAAAGGAAGTGCAGACAACAACCTCTACATCAAGGTAAGTCAAGGTAATATTTTATTAATTGAAGTTTGTGTTGATGATATTATTTTTGGTAGTGATGATGACAGGTTAAGACAGTAATTTGCAAAAGACATGCAGACTGAATTTGAAATTTCGTTACTTGGAGAACTATCCTTCTTTCTGGGACTTCAGATACGTCAAAGCAACCAAGGAGTTTTATTTCTCAAACCAAGTATATCAGAGAAATGCTAAAGAGGTTCGGAATGGAAGATTGCAAACCAGTTATCACTCCCATACAAACCAGTTGTAAGTTGAGCAAAGACGATGATTCAAAGTCTACAGATAAGAGGCAATACAGGTCAATGATTGGCAGCCTACTATATGTGACAACATCCAGACCAGATGTAATGCAAGCAGTTGGACATGTGGCACGATTTCAAGCAGCACCAAAGGAATCACATGTATTAGCAGTAAATAGGATTTTCAGATATCTCAAAGGAACATAAGAGTTTGGATTATGGTATCCAAAAGGAAAAGATCTATCACTTATTGCCTACAGAGATGCAGATTGGGCAGGTTGTATTGATGACTGATGAAGCACCAGTGGAGCATCATTCTACTTAGGTGAGTGTTTGGTATCATGGGTAAGCAAGAAACACTCATCAGTTTCTCTATCTACAGCTGAGGCAGAGTATATTGCAGCACCAACATGTTGTACGCAGGTTATTTGGATGAAACAAACTTTGACAGATATATAGGTTGAGTATGATGAGCCCATTCCAATATATTGTGATAATACAAGTGTCATCAATATTTCAAAAAACCTAGTGATGCACTCCAAGACGAAACACATTCCAATCAAGTATCACTTTCTATGGAACAGGTTGCAGAAAAGAACATCAGAGTTGAGTACGTGGGCACAAAAGAACAAGTGGCGGACATCTTTACAAAACCACTTCCACGGGAAGCCTTTGAATATCTTCGCCAAAGACTTGGATTTATTTTTGCTCCAAAATGAATGTTTTTTGAATGATTATTTTATATGTATTAGATGTACATGAGGAAGCGCCATAAGAGGACAGTTCAACAGGGGGAGCAACATCGGATGGAAATATACCTTTTCCATTGATGACAAAGGGGGAGATATTTTTCAGATGCAGAGGACAAAGGCATGGTTCCAGGGGGAGCAGACTTATCAGATGTAGAGGACAGAGGCAAATTTATCAGATACAGAGGACAGAGACATGGTTCCAGGGGGAGCATGAGTGATATGATTTTAGTATTGCATCAGAGTGTTTCCATCAATGCCAAAGGGGGAGATTGTTGATTAAGGTTGGTTGTCACTGATGTCAACCCTTGGAGAAAGCCTCGTAGCACAAAGGCTTGGGTAATGGACCCAATATTGTTTGATTTAAATATGAATCATTATTGTCTTGTCATGTTTGATAAGAAGTAAATATGGATGAACTCCAAAGTGGTCCCCTTATGGTGAAAGCCCTCATGGGAAGACGCTTTGCGGAGTAAGAGAACCCATGCTTAATTGTGAATACTGAGATGAAGGACAATGAATTTGTCAGGTAAACTATCCTATATAGATAGTTCTTGTCATTCCATTTCCAGTGGTATGTGTAACGTCACATAACTCCTTGCGGTTAGAGAGTTATGGCCATGAGAAGTTGGAGACCCCAGGTTTGGGTAATGGACCCAAGTTTGTTTGATGGATAACGGTATGAGTTATGATATATTTTCAGATAATACTATTCTATATGGATATTACATATCATTCCATTTATGGTGGTATCTAGAATGTCACTTAACTCCTCACGGTTTGAGAGTTATGGCATTACGAAGTTGGAGGACCCTCAAATGTCATCTAGAAGCCCCAAAAAGTCAAAGTAGTCAAAGTGGTTTAAGCGATTTTAAAAGGTAAATAATAAAGTTAAGTAATGAGTGTATTATAATTCAAAGTGAATACAAAATAAATTATTTCAATAATAAATTTAATGGAGAAATTAGAAGTGGGTTAACCCCAAAATAAGGAAAGTGGGGCCAAGTGACCTAGAAGATGTTTTTAAGGAAGCTAC
>ML784027.1:893639-913047 GCA_009831015.1 Picea engelmannii
ATCACACTTGAAAATATTGAATATCTATAGGTGTCTGAGGTAACCAAGGATATCTAAGCCTAAATTCTGAGGGAAGGTGAAGAAAAGAAGGCCGAAATGCAAGGAAGGATAAATTCTTTTGATGGTGCTTTCTAAGGTATGTTATTTACAAGTCATCCCACCATTTTCGCTATAACTTTTTTTCTATAATGATTCAGACTGTGAAATTTCTATGCCATTGAGAAAACATATCCAAGTATTTGTGGTAAAATATTCAGCTTGTGGGTCGTTGTATTTTGGGAGTTACACTCCGTGGAAAATAGGGTTTGTGGCTAGTCCTGAAACTAGTCAAAAACAGGTGTTTCGGGAAAAAATGCCATAACATATTCATAACATATCCAAATTAAATGAAACCAAATGTGTTGGTTAGGGTAAAGTATGTAGTATGTTGTGTAACATTTTCATATCAATTCAACAAATATTATGTGTGGGGAACGCTCTACAAGGTCGCTCTCTAGAATAAGACAGAATTCAGCAAGGTATGCCATTTTTGCTATAACTCCTTTTTTGAGAGGTTCCAAGTAGTGAAACTTGGAGGAATTGCATAAAACACACTGAAGAACATTGTGTATCAGTTTCAGATATTTATACATTATAGGTACAAAGTTATGATTACTTCAAGTTAGGGTTGTTGACTAATCCAAAACTAGACATGTGAGACTAAAAAAACGTTTGATGAAAATGCTAGTCTCTTATTGTTAAAGTTAAGGAAGGTTTGCAGGGATGTGATCATATACACTAGGTCTATTATAGAGCTAAAAATCAGATTTGTATGATGAAATTCATGAGGGCTTTTGGTTGAGGTACATGTTGAGTACATGGTTGAGACAAGTAGTTGATGAGTTGGCACATACATGTGGTGTATAGTTGATGATGTTGGTACATATTGATGAGTAGTTGAAACATGATTGGTACATACTTGGTACATGGTTGGATGCACTTGTTTATGGTACAGGTTGATTACAGATTATTTGGTACAGGTTGGTGCATGGTTGATGCACTTATTTATGGTA
Organism: Picea engelmannii; assembly: GCA_009831015.1. Classification (NCBI taxonomy): domain Eukaryota; kingdom Viridiplantae; phylum Streptophyta; class Pinopsida; order Pinales; family Pinaceae; genus Picea; species Picea engelmannii. Next base: position 894,692 of record ML784027.1, read on the forward strand.
CACGTTGATTGCAGGTTGAGGTACAGGTTGATGCATGGTTGATGCATGGTTCAGATTTATTGGTACAGGTTTACAATGATATATCTCACAGTGACAGGTTGATAGTGGTTCCATCATTCTACTTCTACTTCAGGGTGGCAGGATGGGGCAAGGACAGGTGGTTGTAGCCAGAGAACATAGGGGGTTGTAGCCAAAGAATTGGGGAGTTGGAGCTTCCCTCAGGTTGTATCCTGAGAATCTAGGGGGTTGGAGCCTCCTTCCAGTTGCAACTGGAAAACAAAGGAAGTTGGTGCTTCCAAAGAATGTAATTCTTCAAGACATATAAGAGAAAACATGTTGTGGTTTTCTCCCGATTTGGGTTTCCACGTAAAACACTGGTGTACTGTGTATGTGTGTGATTGTTCTTTTCTTATTGCTCATTATTGGATAATAATACTACTTTAATATAACACTTGGATCAATTTGGATAAAAAGGATTATAATTGCACTATTACTAATTCACCCCCCCTCTCAGTAATCCAACACAGGCTTATGACATCTCACATAATTATCAAATGTGCCAACAGTCAATTTATAAGTTATTTCAGAGCTCTTCCAATACTCATACGCCACCCATAAACGAATTACTTATTTTTCTTGCGATTTTTTGTCAAACTGTGCATAGTCCACTTATATTTAGAATGAGATTGCATGAAATTCTTGTATTTTGTAGAAAAATACAAACATTTGAGAGTCTCACTCCAATCTAAATGGACAAATTTACTAACTGTGAAAATCTACATAAGTCTAAATTGGAGCATATCTTACTTGGTATGGGCTATTGCTAATATCTATATGTGATGTGATCTATGTTAGCGAAAATATTTGGGCCTAGTAATCCATTCTACATCCTGGGTGGGGGCATCCATCAACAATTTGGATCTGTGTATGCCATTATGGGGCCTATAGGGCTCATATATTATTTATTCTTTATAAATATAATAATAAACACTAACAGATATCCATGTTAGTCATATATTTGTGCTAGAGAGAGATCAAATTCAAATGGATCTGTGCATAGCAAAACATAGGTTATTTGATAATATGTTGCTACAAAATTCAGATCATGAACTAGGCTCGCAATTCTTTATAGTGGTGTTCTTAATCTATCTGTTACAATATTTTATTTAAGATGGAAAAGGCTACTCATAAGACATTTTACAATAACTATGTTTTTTTACTATCCACCAATAATTCTTGATTTGTATGCAGTTGATGTGAGCAACTAGCAAAAAGTAGATTTGTCTAACTTTATTTTTTGTTTCAACTTTTTGTCTTCAACTATATGGGTTATTTTTATGCCTTATCCTGTCTTTATTTGAACGCATATGCTTTCTGCAAGGAGTGGAATTGATATTTCATCCATGCATTGGTTGGCGCATATGCCACACTTGCAGATACAGCAAATTTCAAAAGCATCTACGGCCACATATCAACATGTAGGAGTTTCCATAAGAATGCCTATGGGATTAGGGATTATGAACACCAACCAGAGAAGTGAAAACAACCATTTGCCTTTGCAAGATGTATATATTACTAGAGCCCTTGGTAATACATCCATTCCTATAAATTTTTCCTCAGCCAAGATTGATGATCACCCATCCTGCAAAAATGAATCCTCCTCAAGGCCACTTTGCTTTGTCTCAACTATCTACAACTAAGGTCTGTTTTAATAAATATTCAATTTATGACATATTTAGTTTTGCCATAAATTCTACAAGCAAGATCTCATTAATTTATCTATTTTTCCCGTTTTTGGCAAGTCCATTCTGCACTTTCCTTGCAAGAGAATCAAATTAGATATGCCTTGACCTCTCAAACAATTTGCTTTTAGGGAAAATACCTCTTTAATTCGATCATCTCAAGTTGAGTTCTATGAATGTGTCTGGTAACTTCTTGTCTGGCCCTACTATTGATTACAACAATCTAGCATATGATAAAAGTTTTTTTGACAATCCGGGCTTTCTTCAAGCTTCCATCAGAGAGAGGCATCTAAAAATCATCTACATAAGGGGAATTCTATTCATTGCACACTCACACCGATTAGAACAATCTAGCATATGATAAAAGTTTTCTTGACAATCTGGGCTTTCTTCAAGCTTCCATCAGAGAGAGGCATCTAAAAATCATCTACATAAGGGGAATTCTATTCGTTGCACAGTCACACCTTGACATTTTAGATGCATAAATATACATGACTGAAGTGGATTATTTGAATTCAACCCTGCAATCCAAATAAGGAGAATATTGTCTCAATAGGTCGTTCAAGGAAGAATGTTGGAGAGGTCGAACCAAGAATGGTCGCAGAAGCACAAGGGAAATAGATGCAAGAGAAAGATTCAACAACACTGACTTGGAAATAATGGAGTAAGAGTCAGTTTGTAGTTGAAGTCTACTTCACTGTCTGTAGAGTCTAGTTGTCTGTGGTTTGCATGTAACCGACTAAGTTAGTTTCCTATATAATTATGTAATCAATCTTCATTAATATAGAAGTGAGTGTGGCCTCACCTGTGTGTGTTTGTTTCTTGTATTTTAACTTGGTATCAGAGCCACGGAAGTGAAGTGCGAAAATTTCTAGAAGTCCGCAGGTCCTTCCTCTTGAAGGGTGCAACAACATACTACTCAAATTTTTGCATGTTTATAAACCTCAAATTTCTGCACTCAGATGTGCATTACAGTGCAGAAATATTTAAAGATTTCCACACCCAAGTAATTCATGAGGTGCAGACTCCCTGTAGTCTACTGTAGCGTGAGGTGCATAAACATTTGTGTTTGCGCAGGCCGTGTGGAAATCATGAGTTTTTGTTGTGTGAGCAAGTGGGATTTCTTGCTTGGAAATCGTGAGGTTTTGCTACGTGAGCTTGGGATTTCTTTCTTGGAAACCTCGAGCATATTCGATCTGCTTGTTCAAAGGCACAATTTGGGATCTCTTTGTGGAAACCTTGCAATGTGAGAGCTTGTGGGAGCCCCATTTTTTTTGTTGAATAGAGAGCTTGAAAGAAGGGTCGTGAGCAAATTAGAGTTTTTTTTGAGCGTGAGGTAGATCCACTACTTGCAAAATCTGCGTTAGCTATGAGCGTGGAGGTGAGCAATTTTTTGGTACATGTGGAGTTAGCGTGAGTTTGTGGAGAAGTTTGGCATTCGTTTCAAACTTTTGCATGCGTGGAGTTTGAAGCCAATCATGATTTTTCATGAAGCATGAGTTTGATTATTTGTTTTTTGGAGAAAAAGTTTTGCATGCGACGATTTGGAGCATTTGATTATTTTTTGAAGTATATAAAGGATATTTAAAAGTGGATCAGAAATGGTGGATATTTAAAAGTGCATTTTTTTTGAGGTATAAAATTTAAAAGGGATATTAAAACTTATTATAGTGGATATCTTTTATATTAAAGTGTGAGGATAAGTTTTTTCCTTAAAAAGTGGATATTTTGGATATTAAGGTGCATGCATGGATGCATGTATGATTTAAAGGTGGATGCATGCATGATTTAAGATGAGAACAAAGATTGAGACGGATCGGTGGTATCCAAAGGCAGAGCGACAAAAAGTTGCATATCCTTGGTGATTCACTTGTAGAGACTATCTTGCAGTGATGGCGAATCCGCTGGCGGAGACCTACCTCAACAAAGCCAACAAGTTAGATGGGACAAATTTCATTAACTGGAAATTCAAGATGCAGACGCTCATAGAAGGCTATGGTGTCTGGAACATTGCGAAGGGAACTGAAGTGAAACCTGATGCGGCTACAGGTGTGACAACGACACAGATCCAATATTGGGAGAAGCGCGAAAACAAGACAAAGGTATTGTTGTGCATGTCTGTTAAAGATAACATAATTCCACATATTAGAGAAGCTACAAGTTCTGCTGCAATGTGGACAACGCTTAAAGCATTTTATGAAACTAGCAACACAAATCGCATTTTGTTCCTGAAAACTAAATTACTAGGCATTAAGATGGATGGAAATGAATCTGTTAGTTCATTTTTGGGTCGTATTAAAGAGGTGAAAGACAATCTAGTAAATATAGGGGAAACTGTTTCCAACACTGATCTGGTCACTATTGCATTAAATGGTATGCTAGAACATTATCATATGTTCATAATAGGTCTCACAGCAAGGGATAAACCTCCTACGTTTGAAGAACTGACAGGTATTTTGCTGCAAGAGGAAGAGAGGTGCGGGAATCTGAAGCCTCACAATACAGATTTGGCACTATGGTCAAATAAGAGATCCTCGAGAGGGACATCAGGAGAAAGAGGTAGAGGAGGCAATTCATCATAGAGAGACAGTTCATGGCAGAGAGGTAGTTCATCGCAAAGAAGACAATATCCACCACTGAATCAAGGTATGCAATCTAACAGGACTGAATCAAAGAGTTGTTTTATCGTGGTCGACCTGGACATATTGTTAGAGACTGTCATAAGAAGAAAAGTGATGAGGCTAGGAACAAACCTATAACAGATTCAGGTCATTATGTAGAAAAATCGTCAAATCATGATCTCAGATTATTTATTGCTAGTGATGATATTGATGAACCCCTAAATTTTGATTCACGGGATCTTAGGCTGTTTGTGTCTAATGCTGCTTTATATGCTGAAACAGATGATTCTGATGCCTGGTTTGTGGATTCTGAAGCATCAGTACATATGACATGCAAGAAGATGTGGTATACTAATTTTAAAGAAACACAGCATGGAGCCAACATATATCTTGGTGATGAGCGTGCTCATCAGATCAAGGGATATGGAGACATTCCTGTGACATTGCTCAATGGTACAGTTTGTCACATTCACAATGTTGTTTAGGTGCCAAGAATAAAGAAAAATTTGATCTCTGTGTCCACCATTACAGATCATGACTTGAAGGTTGAGTTCTTTAAGAATTATTGCATAGTGAAGGATTTGCTGGGCCATTTCAAAACTGTTGCAATGAGAGTCAGAGAAAGAGGCCTATACAAACTTGATGTTACTAGCAAAGCACATCATGCACTGACTTATGAAACTATGCCAACAGAGATTCTTTGGAATCAAAGGTATGGACACATCAATCATCCTGATTTATTGTTATTACAGAAAAAGAATATGGTTGAAGGACTTCCCATGTTAAAGAATGATAATGTTGTGTGTAATGGATGTGCATTAGGAAAGATGCACAGAGATGAATTCCCCTCTAATCCTGACAGAAAAAAGAGAGATGTGTTAGATCTTATGCATACTGATGTTTGTGGGCCTATATGCAGACTAAGTCTTTAGGAGGTGCATTTTACTTTCTGTTATTTATTGATGATTGCACGAGATACACATGGGTTTACTTCCTTAGACAAAAAAGTGATGTTTTCGAGTACTTTAAGGAATTTAGAACCATGGTGGAAAAGAAGACAGGAAAATCCATCAAAATCCTCCATTCAGATCAAGGGGGAGAGTATAAATTAGGGGACTTCATCAAATATTGAAAAGATCATGGAATAGTGCAACAGTTTATAGTACCTCACACTCCACAACAGAACGGAGTCGTTGAAAGGAAAAGCTGAACTCTAGTAGATATTGCACACAGTATGATGAAAGGTAAGAATCTCTCAAATGCATTTTGGGCTAAAGCCATAAATATTGCAATTTATTTAAAGAATAGAAGTCCAACAAGGTGTCTTGATAATGTTACTCCTTTCGAAGCCTTGTATGGTTCCAAACCTGCAATTCATAATTTGAAAGTATTTGGGTGTAAGGATTTTGCACATATTTCAAAGGAGAATAGGAAGAAATTGGATGCTAAAGCCATTAAGTATATTTTCATTGGGTATTGTTCTGAATTTAAAGCATACAAATTGTTTGATCCTTCTACTCACAAAGTATTTGCAAGTAGAGATGTACTTTTCCATGAGCAGGAAGCAGGAAATCATGACAACAATAGTCATGAGGAATGGCATAGACTTCTTGATGAAGGAGTTAAAGAAGAGAAACAACAACAACAACCACCACAGTAGCAGCCACAACCGCAGTGACAACAGTAAAAGCAACAAAAAGGACTTAGTGATATCGACAATTCAAGCAGTTACAGTTCACCTAGAGGTGATGATAGATCTTCACAAAGTGGGGAGGAGGATAATCAGTTGAGAAGATCTTCACGACAGGTTCGACTCCTTGAGAGGTATAGAGATTATGCCCTAGTAGCATTTCAAATGTCATAGAACCCATGAGTTTTGATGAAGCAAATGAACATGATGAATGGCGAAATGCAATGGAGGAAGAATATGAATCTATAATGAAAAACAATACTTGGGAATTGACTGAATTGCATAAACATAAAAAGCCCATTGGATGCAAATGGATATACAAACCGAAATTTAAATCACATGGTAGTATAGATAAATATAAGGCTAGACTGGTGGCAAAGGGGTATTCACAAACAGAAGGTATTGTTTATGCTGAAACATTTGCACCAATAGTTAAATTGAATACTATCAGAATGTTAATTGTTTTAGCTACAAAGTACCATTAGAAGCTACACCAGTTAGATGTTAAATCTGCATTTTTGAATGGTGAGTTAAAGGAAGAGGTTTACTTTACTCAACCTGAAGGGTTTGTGGAAAAAGGGAAAGAACACTTAGTGTGTAAGTTAAAGAAAGCATTGTATGGACTAAAACAAATGCCTAGGTCATGGTATAAGAAGATAGACTCTTTGTTTCTTCAATAGGGTTTTATGATGAACAAAAGTGATCCAAATCTGTATACCAAATTTGATGAGCATGAGTATATAGTATTGATTTCCTTATATGTTGATGATTTGATAATTACAGGAAATGCAAAGAAATTAATTGATGAAATCAAGGAGCAGTTGTCACAAGTATTTGAAATGAAAGATCTTGGTGAGTTACATTACTGCCTAGGTCTTGAACTTTGGAGAAATGCAGGACAAACTTTTGTTTGTCAAAGTAAGTATGTCAAAGAAGTACTTAAGAGATTTAAAATGGATCAGTGTAAGTCTTCTACTATTCCCATGCAACAGAATGTGAAACTTTCTTGTGATGATGGTTTGAAGAAGGTGAATGGAACTATGTATAGACAGATGGTGGGTAGTTTGAATTATCTCACCACAACCAGACCTGATATTGCATACTCTGTGAGTGTGTTAATTCAGTTTATGGCGAAACCTCTAGAAAGCCATTGGAATGCAGCAAAGGCGGTACTTAGGTATCTAAAAGGAACACTTAATTATGATATTAAATATATTGATGCATCTGATGTTGAGTTGACAGGTTACTCAAATTCGGATTGGGCTAGCAATCCGGATGATCGAAGATCAACCACTGGATATGTGTTTGACATTGGATCCGTGGTTGTTTCATGGAGAAGTAAAAAACAACCTACTGTATCTTTGTCTTCTACTGAAGCAGAATATAAAGCCTTGTGTGCAACAACTTGTGAAGTTGTTTGGTTAAGAAGACTTCTTCAAGATGTTGGAGAAGAACGAAAGGAACCTACGACGATCAAATGTGATAATCAAAGTTCAATCAATCTTGCGAAGAATCCGATTTTTCATGCAAGGACAAAGCATGTTGAAGCTCAAACTCATTTTGTTACAGAAAAGTTGCAGTCAAATGAAATAGCTCTTATGTATTGTAATACTAGTGAAAATGTTGTTGATATTTTCACAAAGCCTCTTGGAAAGATTAAGTTTGAGTTGTTTAGGGAGATGTTAGGTGTAGAAGTCAATCCATTCTCCATTAAGGGGGAGACTTGGAAATAATGGAGTAAGAGTCACTTCTAAGAGTCAGTTCGTAGTTGAAGTCTACTTCACTATCTGTAGAGTCTAGTTGTCAGTGGTTTGCATGTAACCGACTAAGTAGGTTAGTTTTCTATATAATTATGTAATCAATCTTCATTCAATATAGAACTTAGAAGTGAGCGTAGCCTCACCTGTGTGTGTTTGTTTCTCGTATTTTAACTCACTGCACATAACTCATGAAACATATGTTGTGATTTCAATATTGAGTTATAGTTGTTGCTATTTTGTTATGCTTATGTTTTAAGCATTTTTTTATTTTTTCATGGCAGCCAAGACAGATTTAATAACCAGACTTGGGGAAGAAGTTGTCATGGGTGAAAGTGTTTCCTCGGTTGTGTAAATTACCATGGAAAAAATGGTCATTTTTTTAGAATATTAAACTGATCGTGGAATAAAGCCATGATGGAGCGTTTCAGACCAGAATTGTGGAAGGACGGGCATGAGATGATTGGAATAATGAAATGGGTAGGCAAGGCATAAAACACGAAAGGAGGGCAATCAAAGTCTTTAGGTGACCTGATCCATAGAGCATAAAACACCAATATTACGGATATTGTAATGGGTGAGGTTGTAGATGAGCACAAAAGGGACCTATTTACGGATATTCATACGGGTGGCACAAAAGGGACCTATTTACCAATATTTATACTTGGGTCTCAAGTTTGACAGAATTCTATAATATATCTCATATCATTTTCAACAATTTATATGAGTATTTTATATTAATATTTTTTTTTTTAAATATATTTATAAAATAAATTATTGAAAACTAAAGTATTTGAATTTGTGAATATATATTAATTGTGATATGATATACTTTGTATCTAAAATAATAAATAATATAATATGGTTTATTATATTGTTTTACTATATTTATATAATAATAATAAAATATTATTATTATATATTTTTATTAATTTATATAAATTAATAAAAATTTAAAATATATTTATAACATTATTTGGTTTATTATATTGTTTTACTATATTTATATAATAATAAAAAAATACTATTATTATATATCCTTATTAATTTATATAAATTAATAAAAATTTAAAATATATTTATAACATTATTTGAAAATTAAAGTATTTGAATTTGTTTATTATATTGTTTTACTATATTTATATAATAATAAAATATTATTATTACATATCTTTATTAATTTATATAAATTAATAAAAATATAAAATATATTTATAACATTATTTGAAAACTAAAGTATTTGAATTTGTGAATATGTATTAAATGTGATATGATATACTTTGTAAACATAGTAAATAATATGCTTTATTATATTGTTTTACTATATTTATATAATAATAATAAAATATTATTATTACATATCTTTATTAATTTATATAATTTATGTTTGATTTATTATTAATTTACATAATTTATTTTTAGTTATAAATATTATTGGCATTTATCAATTTATATATTTTATGTTTTGTTGTAAAAACAATTGATGTTTTATTAAATAAATAATATTTTATGCTTAAATTTATATTAAGGATTTTTAAATTATTTTTAAAATAAGTTATATATAGTTTTAAAATAAATTATATAGGGTTTGAAAGGTTGAGCATTTTCATATACCTATAAAATAGGTATTGATTAGGCTTATTTTAATATATTTATGATGAATATGAACATATAAATATAAATTTTGAGTTAGTAGGTATTGATTAGGCTTATTTTAATTTATTTATGATGAATATAAACATATAAATTTTGAGTTAGAATTTAATACATACATCATTTACTAGAATATGAATATATAGATTTTAAAAAATAAGGAGAGTTAGGATTTAATATATACATCATTTATGATGAATATGAATATATAGATTTAAAAAAATAAGGAGAATTGTTGTTATTGTTGTTCTTATTATTATTATTAAAGTAAGAAAAATTATTTTGATTTTGAAAAAAATCATAAAGTATGATGATGAAAATTGCTAATGAAAAGTAGATAATATACTAAGAGGGTTTTAATAAATGAGTTTGGGACATAAAATGAATTAGGGATTTTCTTTATTATCCATCAATAAAAGTGTTATGCCATAGGTTTATTAAGTGGACCCTCAATACAAACCCACTTCTAATTTGATATGGAATAACAAAGGAACCCATGTGGTTTACTTGGTGTATTTTCATTTCAGAATGGCCTACTTTGAAGCACACGCATAAAAGATTTTGCAATATCTTATGGTGAAGATCCCACTTCATCAAGAAGTTGCAAAACATCTCATTGTTTGATATAAGTAAAAACCAATGAAAGGCAAGGTAATATGCAATGTGCAAACAAGACATGTATCTTACCTTTATCTGAGGCCTCAATTGTTTGAATGAAAATAATCAAAAATCAAACAAGCTTGTGCATTCTATCTTCTCATGTATTAAAAACCTAAAACCCATAAACAATAAAGATACCCCACAAGTCAAAGTGTTGGATTACATTTCAAAGCACCGCAAGAGTTGGAGCATTGGCAAAAAAAACATTATGCCTATCAGAGTCGTATTTTTCTTCCCTTGCCTTTAGCCTCTCTTCATGCCACCTTTGAGCCTTGACATTAACTGCATTTCTTGGCTCAGTTGCACCATGCAACTCTTCTCTACATTGTTCTTCACAATATTTCAAGCCAAAATATATGTCCATAATGTGTCACTAGAGTATCTCTGTCAAGCAATTGAACTCCTCCCTAAGGATTATAAAATCAAATCCATCATCACTAGTTTAAGATTATCTATAATACAAAACAAGTCATAGATATGTTGAGAAAGACTTCCAAATGAAATATTAACATAACATAAAATGTTTTTAGAGTGTGGCACTTGTAGTATTGCACTCTCTCACACCTGACCTTCATGCGAGAAAGACACATGACCTCTCATTCAACACACTTCTTTGATAATGGATGGTCAAAATTGAGGTGGTTGGTATTGGTCCCATAGATGGGGTACATTATATTGCTTTACTTATCTATGTTGTTATGTTGAATGTCCCACCATTGCTACTCCTCACTTCCCGCTCCAAAACCCTGAAGTGCCTTCCCATGATACACCATGCCTCTTGAATATAGGTTTTTGGATTGGGCTTCAAGGCATGAATGACATCTAGAAATTACATAACCACAAACACAAATTTGAATATCAATAAGCTATGAAAATTACTCTTATATTTCATCTTTGCATTTACATCATTCCAAAGTTGGTCCTAAAAATAGGGGGAATCGAGTTTAGTGTATGGTCCAAATAAACAAACCTTTATACCATCACAAATAAAAAAACACAAGGATCGTGTTGCCAACAAGTTCAAACTTCCCTTCTCTTACGTAAAACTTCACTGCAAAGCCTCTAAGATCCCTCAATGTCTCTAGGCTCTCAGATTCATGTATAACGATAGAGAAGCAGATTATCATAGAGGTATGAACTCCAGGTTCCCTCAAGAAGTCAACACAAGTGAGGTGTGAAATATCATGTGTAAATTCAAAAACTCCCTTGGCAATTGCTCCTCTAGCATGGACACCTCACCAAGAGATCCTTCCTTCGTCAAATTGGGAAAGATTTTTTACTAGGTGATACTCCTCCAACAAAACATGACATATTGCATAGAAGTAAGCCCCACTCTGAGAATTAGATTCAGTGTAACATTTGAAGCTCAATAATTGAAATGCAATTATTCACTTAATCCATCAATCTTACAATTATGTAACTTAACCATAATACCATAAACAAAATGTTTTATGATTAAATAAAGCATTCACCTATTTCACCAACTATAAGAGAGGAGTTATTCTTCCAAACAGAGCGCCCTAGTTGCTAATCCAGAAAGGAACATTGTGAGTACTAGAAAGTTTGTATCTATATGGATCCATTCCACCTAAAGCCGCAAATGTTAAATTCTATAGTCTACTAAATCCTCGCTACAATGACAATTCAAAGTATGCGTTAAAGTTCAGTTTCTACATTTGAAAGCTTTACTTTTGTGTTTTCACATAGAGGATGTGCTATAAATTTCTACCAAAAACCAAAAGAAAAATATTGATGTTTAAAAAAGTAGTTGGTGGTGCATATATGCATAAATAAATTTAGTAATTTCTAAAATATCTATTATATACATTTTATAGATATATAAATTTTATATATGCAAATTAATTGATAAAAAAATATCAATTTCTATAATTTTTAGAATTTATTATATACTTTCTATAGACACAAACAATTTACATTTTAGTAATAAAAAACAATTTAATTATTTATTTTATGATACTATATTTTTAGCATATGTTTATGTCATCACAATATATGTGTTGCAGTTTCTTTATTTTCCATATATTGTAATATGAAGCAATTCACATTTTAATAATAACATAACATTGAGAACACAATTTTATAACATTTTTTTTTATGAGAACACAATTTTATAACATTTTTTTTATGTTGATATATGTTTAGTATATTTTTACACACTTATAATGTATGTATTACAGTTTGTTTATTTTTTATATTATAATTTAGGGTTTAATGCTTTAATTTAGTTTTTTTTTTTTTTAAATTGCGTAGTAAAATTTGTTTACTGAATTTAATGGTTTGGTTTTAATATTTACAAATATTATTATTAAATTTTTTATCCATAAGATATGGGACCAAAAAAAATTGTTTTTAAATTTCATCATCATCAATATCTTCATTATCATCTATGAAATAAAAGCATCTTTTATAGATCATACATTTAATTATAGAAATTAACTTAGAATGTATATCAACATTTTGAGTCTACCACAATTTACACTCTATCTTCCTTTTCGGAACTTACACATTTTTCCACCAATTTTTAAGTTATTGTAAGAGGTCATCTTCAAAATAGTGAATCAACTTCAAATAAATTCATTTCAATTGCAAAATATTTATGATTCCATTTAACAACATTAACATGAAAACTTCCCTCAACTTACTTCGACAAACCCATTTGCTTATGCTAGTATTTATGTTTTTTTAAATAAGTCATTTTTTAAAAATATTAGACCTTTTTAATGTTTTTTTTAATTCTCGAATAATAATAATAATTATTATTTTCTTTTAAAACAATAGGTTTTTTAATATAAAATGTTATTTTCCATTTCTTTTATCATTTTTTTAAAATTAGTTTTCCTTAGTTTTGAAATTTTTGGCCAAAAAAATGTAGCAAGTAGCACCACGTTTTGATTTCAGTGTTGATTTTGAGTTTTTGGTTCATAGTAGCACCAATTGTGAAGGCCACTATATCAAACATGTTGTAATTTTAACCTTGAAATAATTATAAAAAAAAATGGTGCTACTAGCAACACCACTTTTTGATTAGGGGATCGATTTTAAAGTTTTTGTTCACAATGGTACCAACTGTCAAGACTACGATTTCAAATAAGTTGTAATTTCACCCTTAAAAAAAAGGTGCTACTATTAGCATCTCTTTTCATTTCGGTGGTCGATTTTAAGGTTTTCGTCTACAACAATATGGGTTGTTAAAGCCATGATTTTAAACAAGTTCTAAGTGTTAGTATCATATAAATAGGTTTTTAGAGTCTGAGTCTAGTATGTATGGTAGGGTAAAGTCATGTTGTGGTCTCATAAAGACCATGGAATTTTTCTCTTAGGTGAAAGTCATGTTATGAGTCAATGGGTTTTGTGATTAATAAATTGCTTAGATAGGGTCATAAAATAAAGTTTGAGTCATGAGTCATGTGGTCTTGGTGTCAAAGAATATGGGTTGTCATATCAACTAAGGGTCATAATGAAAGATCATGTAGTCAATCAAAATCAATTAGAGTCAGTCTTGTCATGTTTCAACAAATCTCATGAGCTCAAGTTCGTCGGAGGCACAAGACATCATCAAGCAATTGGAGTGGTGCACAAGTTGTTGCATAACTTCCTAATGTTATGCAAATCTGGTGCAGAAGTACAAAAAGGAAATAATTGGTTCAAGTGGTGGTTTAAGCTATTTTTTACTTTCAAATTCATCATCTTGCATGCAAGAAACCTCTCAGATACCATTTTTCTTCTCTGCAAATCCGCATAACCCCTCATTCAGTTTGTTGTGCATGGGCTACAGGGGACGTTGCATATAGTGATGCGCATCACCACCTCCTTTACTCTTGTGCCCTCTAACTAATGGTTCTAGATCTTGGTTGATGTTTGAAAGGAAGAACTTTCTTATGAACCCAAAGCCTAAGATTTCTCCCTAAAACACAGATCATATCCCTAATTCTACCTATCCATTGCGCATCTGTAATTGTTTCATTTTACCATTCACACATTCCCATAGGTAAATGACATACATAAACATCATGGAAACTCCAGAAGGAAGGAGGAGGACTTCAAAGGGTGGTGATATTGTTAGATTTGAGCCTCAAGACCTAAGGCTAGTGAATGCAGATCCAACAATCAGAGTTTCTTTTGAACAAGTGGGTTGCATTAGATTTTGTGAAAAGATTCAAGGGTACAACATGCAAGTGGCAAAGGAGTTTGCATTGAGCTTAAATAGCATTGAAGCTAATGTGGAAAACATGAAATTTCAGGTTTTTGAAGACACCATCGATGTTGCAACATAGATCCTTGCTTGTGGAGAATAATGGTTCAAAGGTATGCAACTAGATTTGTCCTTCTATCATGAGTTTTTGACGCCCAAATTTAGAGACACAGATTTTGGAGCCACCATACCTAGAGAACTTATATTAGAGAATCATAGAATCTTGTTAAGGCTAATTCAAAGGTTTTTCACATGTGAGGGAAGATTCACTAGGGTTTACCAGTATCATATCAGGCTCTTAATGCACTTCACTAGTAGGAAACCTTTGAATCTAACCTATTACCTCTTCAGAAGCCTAGGGAATATGGATGACAAAGTGCAAGCAAGGAAAGACCTAGTGGAACCCAACCTCTTCCATTTTTCATTGATAAAGTTTTTGGTGTTAGAAGAACTCAGAAAGAGAAATCAAGATTCAAATACTTTTGCATCTTCATCAAAGATAGCAGTTGATTCTTTTAGCATCCCAAAGAGCATGAGAGATACACCTTCATCTGTAGAAAATACCACCACATTTGTCCCTGATATTTTTGTCAAAAAGAGGGAAAAGGAAATTGAGGAACCTGTAGTGAGCCAACAAGATAAAAAGAAGGGGAACAAGCTCCAATTTTCCCCAGAGGTGGTCAATATTCCCAATAAACCACTTAATAGGTCTGCAGAAAAAAGGATGCTTGCTATGCACACATCACAACCACCTAATGAAGTTCTAGAGGCCTTTACAGAATAAAAATAAAAATAAAAATAAATAAATAAGTAAATAAATAAATAAAAAATTCCCTGATGAAAAAGACAACCTTATCATTGAGCTACAAGAACAATTGAAGAAAACTCATTTTTTCATAGCATAGTTGTAAAATGAGAATAGGGAAATGAAGAAAGAAGATTTGGAACAAGATTCCAAGAAAGATATATCAGTGACAGGTGAAACATCAGTGCCTTTAACTCCAACAGGTTCCAAAACAAAAGGTAAAGGGAAGGTAGTGGAGAAAAGTCTAGAGGTGAAAGAAATACCTAAGCCTAGTGTTCCTTTGACAATATCCTCAGCCAATAAATTGTGGTATCAGGAAGAAACTCCAACAAAGATCCAGCTAGAAGAAACAGAAAGGAAGAAGACTACCCATGGTGAGGATCAACATACTTTTAACAGATTAAGAAAACAACTGAGAGAGACACAAAATGTAATAATTCAACTCAGGGAGTAGGATATGCAAGCAAGGATCAAGCTCAAAGAACATTTAGATTATTGTGAACCTGCAATAGATAATGTCAAAGAAATGGTAAGAAGAGCCTTGCCACTGCACAAACAGTTGAAGAACATGTACCAGTAGAATTTGGCATTGAAGAAAGAGAATAGAACACTCAAGCAAAGCTTGCAGCGGTTGGAGAAATACAAGAAGGGGAAGGGAAAGCTTGATTTTCTTGTTGAAGCAATAGATATTTGAGCCCCCTGGAACTGGATTCACCCATTTTTGCATTTTGTCTTTTTGTCAATAAGTAGCAGGAAAAACCCTAACCCTAATTATCAAATGCTCTAAATATTTTAAGACTGCACATCAATTTTTATCAAGGATGTAGCGTTATAGATGGTCATATAATTTTTATTTCCCATATCATGTTTTATATATTTTGTTTTGATTGAGGACTGTAAATGCATAATTTACAGTTGCACAACAAACATGCTGCACAACTATGACAATTTTATGTGTGAGCAACAAATAGGAGTTTTTCTTGTAAGTTTGCAATCCATAATGTAATCAATGAGATGAATATGAGATAGAACCTATAAATGCATTCAACTAATCACTTCATCGGGCTGAGGTAGTATGGACTTATTTATTGCAATTTGGGACATTAGGGTTTAAAAGCTTTAAGAGGCAAGTTATGTTTTGAAGAGGGTGAAGAGGTTCTAGAACACTTTATCCTCATGAGAAGGCCAAATTCACCATCATCCATCATCATCTATCATCAAATATCAAAAAAGGTGAACAAATGTGAAAGGGACATTTTGTTGCGCAACTGTGTGGTGTTTCTCCTGTAGGTTGTTGTTGCCCAACAACCTTGTTGCGCAACTATGACAAAGTGCTAGAATCCCTCAAAATTGACAAGGACAACTCAACAAATATTTCCAGACCATATCCAATGACATATGAAGACAAAGAGCATCACAATGGACACCAAGCATGCATTTGGTTAAAGCAATTCGAATGAAATCAATTTGGTCAACAGAGTTCCCAAGTTTTAAGGAACCTGGTTGAAATTGTTTCTATTTCAATGTACCTTAGTTCTATTTTTGTTCAAACAGTTTAGATCATATCCCTTAGTCCAAGGGCGAGCCATTTTGTATTTATTTCATGAAATTTAGTATGGAAAGGGTTGGAAAGTGTGTAAGGAAAAGACTATTGAGTACATTTTGTAAACTTTCCCTGATATCAATGAAAATTTGTTGGATCAGAAGTCCTTGAAATTTGATGCAGGAGCATCTCTCCATGTCATCCAACCAGCCACGTCAGTGCGTGCATTCAAGGCTGAAGAGAGGCGCAACCCTCGTCTTCAATTTTGAAATTGAATGTAATTAAATGTTTAGGCTGTTGAGTTGTGGAGCCATACCTTTGTGCAGATATTAGACTAGGTAGGCCTTTAATATTTGAAGGCTGAGATCTAGATCCGATTTCTGGACTAGACAGCCCTTTCAATGGCATTGAATAGGGTAGGTAGATTGGAGGGAAGAGCTCGAAGAGCCCCTCTTGTAAAAGATCAATTTCGATCTCATTTAGTACTAGTTAGAGTATGCATGTAAGGTAGCTAGAGAGGTAGTGGGGGGGGGACAGAGGGCCCATAGTGATAATAGTGGAGGTCATTCAATGTAAGGTGGACTAAGTCCACTATATTATTAAATAAGGCCCACTATGGTAGTTAGATATAATAAATGGGTAATTAGATATAATAAATGTAAGAGGACTTCTTAGAAGGTTCTACTTCTAGAAGATTCATCCTCTAGAATGTTCTTAGGTGATGGTAGCACTATATAAAGAGATTCAATCAATGTAATGAGACATGAAGTGAAGTATTGTATTTGGAGCGGTATCTCAATAGGAGGATGCCCCCTCGAAGAGGCAAGTAAACATGAGAGGATCCCTTCCATAATAGGATACATTGTATGGTGTTGCCCTACCTTAAGGGTTTGATATAATAAAGTTGTGGTTTTCTATATGGTTTCATATATCTTATGTGGTGATTGTATTAAGATATCTTTGGATCTATTGTGATATTTTTTATTCAGGTATTTGGTTCTTAACAAGTGGTATCAGAGCACTTTCCTTGGGCAGACATTGTGGGCAAATATTTTTTATTTTTGCAGATTTTTTTTCGGAGAAGAAAAAAGAGGGACGCGACATTATCGAAGTTTTCAGTATATTTCTGTGAAAAATTTGTAGAAAAGGGTTGTGATATGAGTTCCTCTCAGAAAAACACCCAATTTGAAAAAAAAAATCATCCGAAACGGAGTCAGGGAAGTCAAGATATTGAAGTTTTAAAATCTGCACATTTTCAGGGTTTTTTTCGGCGGACGACGGCGTGATTTTTATTTTTTATTTTTGTAGAAGTTGGAGGCCGAATTTTCCAAAGAAATTTATATATATGATTTCCTCTCACAATTTCACCCAATTAAAAAAAAAAATCAGCCAAAACGGAGTCCGGGAAGTGAAGTTATGAGCATTTTAACTTCAACAGTTTTTTAGGGTTTTTCCAGAAAAAGCCGCGATTTTCTGCCGAAACTTATTGGGTCTATTTTTTGGGTTTTTTCATGACGGTTGCAGGACCAAAGAGTTCATAGGGTGCTCAGATGGCTATTTCCTCTCAAACCCTGAAAGAAATTCTTGAATCATTCAAAGCCCAATTGTTTCACACATTGGATGACAGATTGGATGCATTTGCACATGGCCTCACAGACAGCCTCACACATGG
>ML784027.1:921454-935012 GCA_009831015.1 Picea engelmannii
CGTTTGGTTTGTTTTTGTTTTTTAAAAGTTTTATGTTTATTATATGTTCGTGTATATGATATGTTTGCTTTTTTTTTTTATTTAATTTGTTTTTTATTGTTTTATGTATATTTTGTTTTATTTTTTATATTTAATATGTTTTATAGTTTGTTTTTCGTTTTATTATGTTATATTTTTGTATTATATTTTATATTATATTTTTTGTTTGTTTAAGTTTGTATTTAAATGTTTTTATATTGTTTTTATGTTAATATTGTTTTATTTAACATTAATTAACAAGACTAACCTAGTTACTAAATTAACCTAACTATTAATTAATTAATTGATTAATTAATTAATTAATTAATTATTAACTAGTTTAGCTTAGTTTAACTACACTAATTTTATTGTTAACCCTTATTTAATCTATTATTCTTTTTACCCTAAGCTTGGTTTATGCATGGATGGGTGGCGAGAAAATGGAGGATGCTGTCATGAGGTGACGGGGTATGTCAGGAAATGATGAATGGTAAGTGGGAAAGATGGTAAGCGGTAAGTGGTCTGGAGCGGAGGAGGTCCAATGCGATGGATGGGTGACACATTGGGACAGGGCCCGCCGGGAAAACCGCTTCATTCCGGACCCCGTGGGCCTTGCTACTTCAGGAGGTTTGTCTGTAATTTTGGAATGACCAATCGGTAATGGAGAAAAGGATTTATAGGATTCTTGTGTAGCAACATTGGTGGTGTGTCCCTTGTCTGTTTTTAATTATCTTTCTGCTATCATTCAAGCATTTTCATTTCTTATTATTGAAAAAGAGTAAATGGAGAAGAATTTATGCATGCATACTCTTTGTCCAATTTTTCAATAATCTTTATGTTTTCTTCTAAAACTCAGTTTATGAATCCTTAACTGCTCATTTGGTCAGTTTTTCCTCACCCCATTTCTTCTTCAAATCGACACCCTTCAAACTTGATTCGATCCAATAGTTGTTACTATCTTGCCCTGTGGAGACATTTACCTCTAGATCTGATTTGATCATTATCTTATAAACAGACCCCATAGCCCAATGGTGATCTAAGAAAATCGTCAACCACATCCTCATCTAAATATTTAAAAAAAAAACCCAACCCCATACTTTCATAGCTAGCCTAATATCTCTTCAAACAAAGCTATATCAGACAGAGAGATCCCTCTCTGAGTCTTGGAGGGCTAGATCCAAGACTCAAAGTGGTTTTGATGTTTCCTCTGTGACTGCCATCACAACCTTGGGCAAATTACAGAGTGCTAACAGAACCCAACAACCGTTGGATCTGTCAGAAGCTACACGAGGTTTAAACCCTCACACATAGAGCAGTAGAAGCGAAGTCCCGAAAAGGTTGGAGATCGGGATATCGACGTTCGGAAGTTCGGGAATTCGGAGGATGAAAGTTTGGGCACTCGACATCAGAATTCCCAAAGAGGTGAGATTATCTGAACCATTTGTCTGGGAGCGGACACGTGTCGCGAGATCACCCATATCGGGGATTCAGACATCAGGGTTCAGAGAAGGAAGTCCTTGACTTCGCGAGTGGAAAATTCGCGAGAATATTGGGACCATCCATTTGAGGAGGACAGGTGGTAGAGATCTAGGGATCTCGCGAACTCGGATGTTCGCAAGGTGAGATCCCAGGAGTTGGGTGCTCCAAGTCGCGAGTAGCGAAGTCGCGAAGTTGCGAAGTCGCGAGGAGAAAAGACAACCATTGGATCCGGGTCAAGGGAGGACCATTGGATCAGAGCCTCATCGCGCGTTTCATGTATTTGAAGGTTCGGAGGTTGAGAGGACCTCGTCTCGACTTCAAAAGTTGCGAAGTGCCAAGAGCTGAGGCATGAGTGTGGACACATGGAAGAACTTCAAGGTGGGGCCCACGTGATTGACAGGTGGACACACGTCGCCTGGAGAAGGGAGTCAATGCTCTGTTGACTTCTCGCATCTCGAGGATTCACGGAGTAAGAGCATGAGATCTCAACCCTTTCGCTTGCGAATTCGCGAGTAGCGAGAACGCGAAAGAGAAAATAAATATCGCTTCTCGGGGGTTCATGAAGGGAAGGTGCCAAGATTGGATGCTACAACTCGGGAAGCAGCGAGTTGAGAGAAGTACGGAAGGAAGGTCAACCTTCACTGACTTTTAAGTCTCAGAGGTTTGCACGGGAAGAGCATGAAGATTTAACCCTTTGACTTGCGAAGGTGCGAGTAGCGAGAGGAGCTATCGTTAAGCCTAGCCGGAGGTCGCGCAAGGAAGGCACTGACAAAGGAGGAGCTATACCCGTATCGACATTTCGGGTATTGTGAATTTGGAAAGGAGGAGTTGAGAGCCTCAACTCACGAACTCACGAGATCGTGAGATTTCGATGAGATACTTTGGGTTAGGCCCTTGGTCATAGCGTTGTGTCACTGGGAGAAGGTGGAGCTCACGCCTAGTGCTGTTTTCACAGGGGAGCTTCCGAAAGGACCTGTGGATTGATTTGAAAGAGATTCCAGCAGGGAATCGAAAGAGCCGATTCAGCTCAAAGAAGGTAAAGAACGATCCTGTGAGCAGACTTCAGCCCGAGGGTCGGGGAGGTCTGTGTCAAAATTTTACTCCAGAGACGCATGTGATTGTGTTTTTTTATGCATGTGATCCTACAGTATTTGTATTCTTGTTTTAATCCATTTATGTGGTATATCTTCTTCTTTATGTTAATGTGAATTATATGTATTAGAATTCATCTGTATTTGATGCTCTGTTGCATGTATTTTCAGTTGTCTTTCTGTTGTAATCACCTTGGGATTCATCCTTGATAGATTCCATAAGGGGTTATTTTTTTTCTCTGTAATCTTAAATCTACAACGATATTTAATTTTCCTAAAGAATTGTTATCTATCTTTCCTCTGATCAGTCACCTTTCAATTCACCAAGTTTCCAGTAAACTGTCATTGATTTCTGATCTTTCAATGACTCCATTTCCCAATGGACTTTATACCCACCCTTAAACCAAATCTATAAATTCAATCTTTACTTAGAGATCTGGCCTTTGAACGAAATTCCAAATCAATTCTTTCAGTGATTGATTTGAAGAGAGAGAGCTCTCTCTAGTTGGAATGGGTAACTTCCAACCTCAAGTTGGTTTGTGGTTACCTCTGTGACTTGCTTCCTCAACCAAAAGAAATTTACGGAGTCATAAAATTTTGGCGCCATTGCCGAGGATCGAAGGTGAAATCTTCCCTCGGTGAACGACAAAGTTTTCATATATGATTCATGAGGGTGACAATGAATCAGACACAGTCTTGGATGAATATTCTCCATGGTGACTCCACATTTGAATATTATTTGTTGATAAAGTTTTTGTTAGAGAATCCTGGCTATAGAAATGAAACACACAAGGCATCATCCAGATCCTAATCCTCCAGAAGTTGTTGATAATATAGAAAGGATCCTGCGCAAAACTAAGAAGAAAGCACCACAATCAGGTATTTTTATGGATCAAGTTTCATCATTGCCTAAAGATGGAATAAAGGCTATTCAAGATCTGGATTTTGATATAAAATTTGAGCAGTCTTTGTTTAGATCCAAGTCAGAGTCATATATGTCCCAAATTATTTTTGATGAGAAGAGATTCCTTTTATTGATTAATCCTTCCTTACACCCATAAGATAGTTCATCAAATATTCATGTAGTGACTTCAACTAACACAGTTGTTGGTGCCCCTAAGGCCTCATCATCTAGTTAGCCTTTCGTTTCAAGCCCTCCTAGAATCATGGAAGACATATTTTCCCAATTATCTCTCCTTGATGCACTTCATGACCTACCACAGAATTATGCACAGAGAATAAAACAATTTGATGCAGAAGGAGACATAACAACTCAACAACATTTAGATATATTCACGGATTTCATAGATCTTGAATAAGTAGACTTTGAAGATGTTAAGATGAGGTTATTTGCACAGATATTTTCAGGAGAAGTTAGAAAATGGTTTAAGGCCCTTCCAACAACTAACATTCCCAATTTTGAAAATTTTGAAACTCTTTTTCTTGGGAGGTGGGGTAATAAGAAAAACCCTTTGTAGTTGTTGACACAATACAATAATTTGAAGAGACTCCCAGTTGAGACAGTCCAATAATTTTCCACCAGATTTATGAAGGTTTATAACTCCATCCTTAATCAAGTAAAGCCTCCTCCAGGAGCTTCCCAACGCCATTATGTTGGTGCATTTGAGAGTGAATTTGCCTTGCTACTAAGAGAAATAAGGTCCACTTCCCTGACTAATATCATGAATGATGTAATTGAAGTAGAACTGAACCTAGTTGCATCAGGAAATATTAAGCTCCAAATAGAAGCTGAAAAGAAGAAGGATAAATAAGAAGCACTACCTTCTACCTCTCAAGCCTCAGATGCAAAATTGGATTTGATGGTGAAGACTATGGAGAAATTGGTAGAAAAATTATCCTTGGATAATAAGCCTATTGAGATTTCAACCAAAAATCCAAATTTTAGAAGGCCTCTAGTTCCTCAAATAAGGCAAAGGGAACAAAAAGGAATCTAGTTGATCAGCCAATCAGACCCCCTTTCCAAAAAAATTACGCTGCAAATTTTTTTGAGTAACCTCCTGATGACATTCATTGCTTTGATATAGAAGAGCCACAAATTTACTTAACTAAAGAAGAGAATGATATGTTCATGCAAGAGAAGAATGATGAGTTAAAGGAGAAGGAGGATTACAAGAAAGGATATCATAATGCAATCATGGAATTTCAAAAACAATATAATCTTAAAAATAAGAAAACAGTAGCAAATCCTCCAAAGGATCCCAAAGCTGATATGCCCTCTTCTAGTCATCAAGAAAAAGATCTTCCAAAAAAGGACACACCAGATAAAGGTAAGAAAAAAGAATATCCCCCAAGGAAGGTTCCAGAAGAAATAAAAGAGGAAGCCACTAAAGAGGTAGAAAAAGTTCAACCCCCTTCAATTTTGAAAGTGAAATGGCGAAAATTAAGATTTTTGTACCTTTTAATGAACTAATCAGAAATGTGAAGTACAAGAATCAGATTATAAAAATTCTTAAAATGGAACAAACATCTAATACCAGTAATGTACAACATGATCATCCTACCATCATGTTTGGCCCCCGAGTTGAAGAAAGTAGTGATGATGGAGATGTGCCTCCATTATATATCGGTCAAAATATTCATGATGTAACTCTTCATAATGCAATGTTGGATTCAGGGGCATCTTATAATCTGATTCCAAAGGTGATCATGGAGGAGTTGAGTTTGGATATCACTAGACCATATAAAGATATGTTTCCTTTTGATTCTAGAAAGGTGAAGTGTTTGGGTCTGATCAAGGACCTTGTTGTTTCTTTAGCTTAGATTCCATCAAAAAGTATGGTTATGGATGTAGTTGTTGCAGACATTCCTCCTAAGTTTGGAATGCTATTGTCAAGGTCATGGGATGCTAAAATCAAAGGTACTCTACAAATGGATATGTCTTGTGCTACAGTGCCAATATTTGGCCAAGATAGAAAATTGTAGAGGGAAGTCTTACTGAAATACATGGTAAGTAGCAAAGATAAGCCCAACAACCATCTTATATATTCAATTGATACTGATATTGGGTCTACAATTTTCTATAATGATTTGTGTCTTGAGGAAGATGATCAGAATGATCCAAAATATCAGCAAGCAGAATCAATTTCAGAACAGAAAAAAAATGAAGATGAGGGTATATGGAATATGGACTTTGATGGAGCAGTCAGCAAAGAGGGAGCATGGGCAGGTGTTTTATTATTCCTCTGGATGCTAATTCTAATTAAAAAATCTGTTCCTATAAGTTGTCCTTTCATTGCACAAATAACATGGTTGAATATGAAACTCTTATTCTAGGTCTAAACACTTTGAAAGATTTGGGGGCAAAGAAGATATGTGTACATGGAGACTCTAAATTGGTAATAAACCAAATCAAAGGTATATACCAACTAAGCATCCAAGAAAGAGGACCTATAGGAATCTAGTATTGGATTTGCTTGAAAATTTTTCTGAGTATAACATTTCAGTGGTGCCAAGGGAACAAAATCTGATTGTAGATGCTCTTTCCACATTATCAAGTTTTTTCAAGATCCCAATTTATCCCAACAAGAAATATGAAATTGAGGTCAAGCACAGGCCAACCATTCTGAATAATGTCAAATATTGACATGTATTTGAAAATGACAAGCAAATTATCATATTTCTGCAAATGGAAGAAGAGTATGCAAATGTCCAAATTGATGAGGAGAATTTTTATGATAAATATGAAGATGCATCTTTTGTTTCAGTCTCAGATGGGTATGTCAATGAAATAGCAGGTAAATAGATTATTTAATTGTACCTCTTGAAAAATTGTTTGATGACAATGATGTGGCTAAAAATACCAGGGTAACTCCAAATAAATCTGAAGTTGATGAATTTAATATAGGGACTGATAAAGAACCTATATTTGTCAAGTTGTCCAAGTACCTGACCCGTGAAAACAAGAAGAAATATCTTGAATTGATGAGGCGTTTTTCTGATGTGTTTTCCTAGAGTTATGAAGATCTGAAAGTGTATGAAAAGAGCATCATTCAACACACAATACCAATTAAAGAAGATCAGAAACCTTTCAGACAAAAACTGAGAAGGATCAATCCACTATTGTTGCCACTCATTGAGAAGGAGGTAAGGAAATTGGTTTATGCTAAAATAATTGTTTCTTTGAGGTTTTTCAAGTGGCTAGCTAATATTGTGCATGTCGAAAAGAAAAGTTGAGAAATAAGGCTTTGTATAGAATTCAGAAATTTAAACAGAATCTCTCTCAAGGACAATTACCCCTTTCCAAAAATGGATCACATCTTGCAAAATATTGTAGGCTCCCAGAGAATGTCAATGTTGGATGGGTTTTCTAGATACAACCAGATCATGGTGCACCCATATGACCAAGAAAAGACAACATTTACAACCCCATGGGACACCTTCATGTATGCTAAAATTCCCTTCGGACTCATGAATGCAGGGGAAACCTTCCAGAGGGCTATGGACATATCATTTTCTAAGGAGAAAAATAAGTTCATTGTCATTTACTTAGATGATATAACTGTATATTCAAACTCTGACAGTGAACATTTGCAACATTTGAAGCAAGTTTTTGAAAAGTGCAGAAAATTTGGGATCTCTCTCAACCCAAAGAAGTCTAATTTTGTTGTGAAGGAAGGAAAATTGTTGGGACACATAATTTCAAGGGATGGTATCAGAATTGACCCCAATAGAGTGGTTGCAATACAAAAAATTAGTACTCCAAGGAGCAAAAAAGAGGTATAGTCTTTTTCGGGTAGGATAATTTTTTTAAGAAGATTTATTCCTAATCTAGTTGAAAATATGTTGAGGAAAGACAATGAAATAAGATGGAAAATAGATGAAAATAAGTCTTTTGAGGAGGTAAAGGTATCTCTGACCAAAGATCATGTTTTGGTTAGTCCGAATTTTTCAAGGGATTTTATTATTTTCTCCTGTGCCTCAGAGAACACTATAGCAGGAGTAATAATGCAAAAAAACAATCAGAACCAGGAGAAACTTATTGCTTTTTTCAGTAGGTATTTGAGATATTCCACTCTTAAGTACAATATTATAGAGAAGCAGGCATATTCCCTAGTAAAGGCTTTGAAATAGTTCAGAATGTATATTTTAAACTCTCATGTTCTTGCACATGTTCCTAACAATGTTGTAAAGGACATTTTGACTCAACTTTATCCCGAGGGAAAGAGAGGTAGGTGGATTGCAGCCCTGCTAGAATATGATTTGGAGACTAAACCTACAAATCTAATCAAAGAACAAGGACTTGCTCAAATGATGACACAATCAAACTTTGATCTACTGGGAGTAAATTTTATTGTTGATCTTTCACAAGGTGTAGAAGAAGAAGTCTCTCTTCAGGTAAGTAAAAAATTCTTGGATTCACCTTGGTACAGTGATATTATCTTTGTTTTACAAAACTTGAAGGATCCTCCTGAATTGACAAAGACCAAAGCCATATTTTTGAAACAAAAGGTAGCAAAATTGTGTGAAGTTAATGGTTCCCTCTATTGGAAAGACCCTAGTGGAGTGTTATTAAAATGTCTTTTAGAGGATGAAGCTCAATAGAACATGAAGGAATTCCATAAGGGTGAATGTGGGGGTCATCATTATTGGAAATAAAAAATTAATAAAATCCTTAGGTCAAGGTTTTACTGGCCCACTATATTTGTTGATGTGTACAAGCATGTTTCCAGTTGTCATGAGTTTTAGATATTTGAAGGGAAGAGAAAGTTGTTTCCTTTACCATTGAAGCCCATTTTTGTATAAGCTCCCTTTCAGGAATGAGGCTTAGATTTTATAGGAGAAGTGAATCCTTCATCCTCAGCTCAACATAGATGGATTTTAACATCCACATACTATTTTAAAAATTGGATAGAAGTTGTACCCACTCGATAGGAAACCAATTCAGTCATAATTGAATTTTTGGAAGGTAATATACTCTCAAGGTTTGGTTGTCCAAGAAGGATTATTACAGATAATGTTGTTGCTTTTAAGTCTAACAAATTAGTAAAATTATGCAGTTATTATGGTATCACACTTAGTCACTCAACAACCTATTACCCAGAAGGTAATGGTTTGGCTAAATCAACTAACAAGGGCTTGATTAGGATCATCAAAAAATTACCGCAGGAGAATAAGAAATCTTTGCACAAAAGTTGATTTTTGGACTTTGGGAAGACAGGGTAAGAACAAAGAAGTCTATTGGTACATCTCCATTCCATCTTGTTTATGGTGGAGATGTAGTTTTTCCCACCTCACTTGGGTTTCCAATGATAAAGCTATTGTAGGAAGTATATGTTGAACCTAATATCATTCAGAGGAGGATAGGTTAGCTAGTTCATGTCCATCAAATGAGAGAAGAGGTCTACAAAAATGCTCAATTATACCAGGACAAAATGAAGAAGGTGTTTGAAAGAAGAATAAAGGCTTATGATTTTTTGATTGATGACTTGGTGTTAACATGGGATGCAAGAAATGAAGACAAGGGAAAACATGATAAATTTGAAAACCTTGGTAAGGGACCATATAAGGTTGCAGCATATCACGGGAGCAATGCATTTTTGTTGCGGGAACTTAATGGAGAATACATAAGTGGAAGGATTGTTAATGGAAGGTTTCTCAAACATTATTTTACTTGAAGCAATCTGATCCCCCACTTCATTGTAAATATCCATTTATTTTAAGTATTGCAGGTTTGGGTAGCATTCAACAAAATTTGAAGCTCGAAGAGAAGGCCCTAAGGTTTTGGTGGGTATTACCAAGTGTGCTCTTTATGTAGTTTAGTTTTCAAAGTTATGATCATTTGTATAAAGTTAATTCAGTTTTTGAGTCAAGTTTAGCCAGACAATAAAGGGCCCAATGGATTAGGCTACTACTCTGGTTGTTCTTTGGCACCTGACAGGGAGGATGACATCCCCATTGAATCCAGTGTTAGTGTCCTATAAATAGGTTGTTAGAGTTCGATTTCAGTATGTATGGCAAGGTAAAATCATGTTGTGGTCTCATAAATACCATGGGATTTTATCTTAGGTGAAAGTTGTTGGCGACGGAAGTCACTCCTGGATTGCAGCAGGAGCAGAGCCCGACGCCCATCATTTTTTATGTCACGATGGTTTTAATGGGTGATCAAATGGGTAGAGACTCAAAACAATGTGGTTTTAACTCCGAATCTAGGTCAGGCGTGCATGGGCAAGTGAGGTCTTAGATACCTTCAGACAGTGAGTTGTAGTAAGGGTGAGTAGGGGGAAGACTTGTATAAGAGAAAAGCAGAGATCTGTTGTAAACATCGGGTTTCTAACAGACTGTAGAGGAAAACATCTAAATGCAATATCTTCTTACATTCAAATGCATAAAACTGGAGAATACAAGAATGCAACGATAAATCCTTTACCATAACATAATTGCAATCATTCGCACGAATCAGTCGATCACGAACTCTTTCAGTATGAGATGAAAACCAGATGGAGTGAGAAGACTTTCTGTCATTAAACAAGAAATCTTACACACCAATACATAACCAGAGAACTAGATTCTGTGCTAAAACTTTACAATCGGGAGCTTTGCTCAACCATCGATACTTTACAAAATACAAAGACTGAGTTTATATACTCAGATAAATTCTCCTAACAGAGGCATGCCCAGTCACCCAAGGCTTGGTGTCCCTTCAGTCAAACTCGTACTGATATCCTTCTTCAAATGCCACTTTAACTGCGCATGGATCCTGTAAGGGGAGTAGCTGAACCATTAAAAACTGAGCTAGCGTGTGCAAACCTCCTCTGGCTAGTTGAGAACCTAGCATGACTTCTCTAGAAAAATGGGTACACAGGATCCCCTCGAGCAGACTGCTTTCCAGACCCTCCATACCTCACACTTAATGAATGAGGAGAGGTTTCAACCAACCCTTCTTGCCTTCATTTACTCCAAGCATAGACCAGGATTGAGGTCAGGCCCGATGGCAACTGGAGGTCATGACGGGCCTCTCTGTGACTGAAAGCCGACGCCTTTGGCCCCTTTTGTGCAACTCTTTCTTTCCCCAGTGACCACAGGCTGTGACCCTGTGTTTACTCTCAAAGGCACTTTCGGCATTCGCGAATAGGAAGGGGCTGATCCCTGCTTCTTGAAATTGCGATGAGCAAAACGCCGAGACGGCTTAATCTGGCACCACGCATCCCTCTAGATCTGACAGTTCTGAAATCTCCTGACGATGTTGTACCTTGAGCCTTGGAATCGCAATGGTGAAATCGAAGAGGAACCTAATCACGTGCTAGGTGTCTCCTGCAGGTGGACGATTGAGATTGCCCCATAATACTGCGGACCCAACTTTGGGCGCCTTTGGTGCTTTCGGGGTTCGGGGTTTCAAGACATAGGACAACAAGGAACCTTCACCCTTCGAATCCCCGAATGTTGAAATGCCGACACGACTAGATCTCGCACCACGCGTCTTCTGGATGGATGACTGCTATCTTTCCCTGCACATAATATGGGCACTATCCATTGCGCTAACCTCAATGCAACTTCGTTAACCGAGATTTCCCGCCGACCTTCGATCTACTTTTAAAGATGAATCCGGGCCGTTGACAACGTAATTTTGCCCGCTCACTTGATTTTTAACCTGAAATGGGGCTTTACGTGCTACACTTGGGCGTTCTTCGTGCAACCTGCAGCTCTGGATGCTCTCAGGCCCAAGACAAGAATTGTTGCTAACATTAGGCTCCATGGGGGATAGATTCGTCCCTGTGATGCTCTAAGAACTCATTCCGCAGCTTCAGTGCCTTGCTGTTGGGCTATGGAGTCAGGCTCAAAACACCCCGCTGCTGAAAATACAGGCCGAAAAATAAAAGCAACAAAATAAAGATACATGCTCAAAGGAGATTATTTATATACAATCCTAAACTAATAAAACACTTTACATGGGGCTAGGTGAAAGTAGACTTCCACCATAGCCAATCAAGTAACTTCCTGAAGGGAAGCTCTTTCTTTCTGTCGATGATCACCAGCAGATGGTGTAACCGTGATAGCAAAATGGCTACACTTTTCAACTTCTCCTCATAGGGTGAAGTTGATATGGAATAGGGCAGATCCAAGGCATAAAGGACATGCCACTCCATGTACTTGCTGACAAGATCATAGAACGAGTGGAAAACCCTGTGAAAAGGGTAGCAGCAGGCCTGCTCTACTCCATAGCTACTCCTACAGGGATGAACTTCATGAGTATGTATAGGTGAATGGGCGGGCTCCGAGCAGGAAGTCACCTGTTCCACTCGTTCTTTCTTCTCTTCTTCTTGGCTCTCCCCCAGGTCTGATTCATATTCATCATAAATAGGGACCATGGGGTGGTTTTGCTTGCTGACAGGCTCTTCAGTATATTTATAGTGATCAAATGTAGGATAAGCTTGTTGCTCATCATCACTATAATATACATCAAAAAGGGGGTGTCCTTCATTGATATGATCCTCCTCCAGAATAGTGATCCCGTAAAAAAAATTCGTTTTAGGGATAGTGGGACTTGCTGGTTCTAGCTTCTCATACATAATCTTTTTCTCTTTAATCCCAGGTAAAAATATATCGTGAGAAACCCCCCCGAGGAAAATAGAAGAATCCTCTTCCACAACTAACCCCTCTTTTAAAAAGAGAGGGTCTTCATCATCATGAGCAGAGTTGCTAGGAACATCTACTTCAACCCAATATCTAGGTGAGTCATCTACCATGGACCACATTTGCTCTATAAACTCACAATTTCCACAAGAGGCATGTTGATCGTTATGAATATCTAAAAGAATAGAGGCATCTGATATAATGTCAAATGCTTTCATTCTAGGGCTAACACAATTAATATCATTCAACACCCCTATATTTTCCTAGAAAATTCTTTCCTCCACAGTAAAAGCTTCATCATGGACCTGGTCTTCAGGGCCAACAGAGGCTTCATGAAGCGAAGAAAAATCCTCACAATAGTTTTCATACAAACAGTCAGCTGGAAAATAATCTTTACAAAATGAATTGAAAGCTGTATGAAAACCTGTTAAAGAGCGGATGCTTGCAGTGGGAAGAGACCGACACCATTCAAGAGCAGCTCCCTTCAATGAATATCTGAAGAGCTTAATCTGGACATCTTCATGCATGATATTAAGTCGATGAATAACCTCATGAAAGTCCAGTAAATGCTCAGCTGGTACCTCCCAACTCTTTGTGTGAAATTTAGGGAGGAAATTTTCCCATATGTCTCTATCAGGAAGTGCATTAGGAAAACCAACTATCTGAGAAAAGTCACAGAAAGCAAACCTTTGAGCGAGAATTTTCTCCATATCGAACCAGTGGAGTCGCCAATCGATCCTTGAATCATGGAGTCGCCAGGTGAAAGATGTGCAGCTTCAAATGTGCTTGGTCCTTGTTCACCATCAAAGGCCAGATCTTAACGTTGTCGTTACCCCAGGAAGCTTCTCAGGCTGAGAAAGCAGCCGCTGAAACCTTCTCGAGAAAGCTCCTCTGGGTTATCTTTCAGGTGTGCCAATAGTAGCCACAACTGAAACAGTGAAGTGGAAACAATGGAGTCGCCACAGTGGAGTCGCCAGGTGCACAGTAGCAATCTTGATAATTCTAATATATGATGCACCTTCAGAATTAGTTAATCATTGTCATTCAATCCCGGGGAAAATTTTCAACTTCGTCCCCGGCAACGGTGCCAGAAATGTTGGCGATGGAAGTCACTCCTGGATTGCAACAGGAGTAGAGCCCGACACCCATCAGTTTTTATGTCACGATAGTTTTAATGGGTGATCAAATGGGTAGAGACTCAAAACGATGTGGTTTTAACTCCGAAGCTAGGTCAGGCATGCATGGGCAAGTGAGGTCTTAGATAACTTCAGACAGTGAGTTGTAGTAAGGGTGAGTAGGGGGAAGACTTGTATAAGAGAAAAGAAGAGATATGTTGTAAACATCGGGTTTCTAACAGACTGTAGAGGAAAACATCTAAA
>ML784027.1:973066-999791 GCA_009831015.1 Picea engelmannii
CCATATTTACTTCTTATCAACCATGACAAAACAATAATGAGTCATATTTACATCAAACACTATTGGGTCCATTACCCAAAACTTTGTGCTACGGGTCTTTCTTCAAGGGTTGACATCAATGACAACCAACCTTAATCAACAAGGTTTGCAGCAAAAAGGATGCCTTATATTCACATATAACAAGCACCTAATGAAGTTCCAGAGGCATTTACATAAACAAATTTCCCTGATGACAAATACAACCTTACCATTGAGATACAAGAACAATTGAAGAAAGCTCATTTTTCCATAGCACAGTTGCAACATGAGAACATGTAAATGAAGAAAGAAGCTTTGGAACAGGCTTCCAAGAAAGATATCTTAGTAATAGGTGAAACATCAATTCCTTTAGCTCCAACAAGTTCCAAAACAAAAGGTAAAGGGAAGGTAGTGGAGCAAAGTCCATAGGTGAAAGAAATACCTAAGACTAGTGTTCCTTTGATAAGATCCTTAGCCAGGAAATTGCAGTCTCAGGAAGAAACTCCAACAAGGATCCAGTTAGCAGGAATAGAAAGGAAGAATACTACCCATGGTAAGGATCAACATACTTTTAACATATTGAGAAAAAAACTAAGAGAGGCACAAAATGTAATAAGTCAACTGAGGGAGAAGGATAGGTAAGAAAGGCTCAAGCTCAAAGAACATTTATATGATTGTGACCTACAATAGATAATTCCATAACAATGGTAAGAAGAACCCTGCCAATGCACAAACAGCTGAAGAACATGTACCAACAAAATTTGGCATTGAAGAGAGAGAACATAACACTCAAGCAAAGCTTGCAACAGTTGGAGACAGACAAGAATGGGAAGGTGTTCGACAACACTGGTATTCCAACAGAGGATGAACACCTTCAGTAACCACTCACACAACCATATAAAATATCAACACATTGATGTTTTGACGTGGTAAAACCCCTGCAGGGAAACATCCATGACCCCAGCCAACATGGCCACTTGGAGCAGTTTATTAATGAAAAAGAAAAAGATTACGGAGAGATTTTCTCACAATCGATCATCGAAAAATGACCCTCCATGCTCTTTAAATAGAGATCATGGACCAATCGGGTTTTAAGCCACAGATCAATGGTCGTTAATATTGAGGAGAATATGAACCGTTGGATCACTCTATGTTAGGAACATATCATGACCGTCATATTTCATAACTACAAATTCATAATAATGCATACTAAATAAACACACTTTTACCTAAACACACATTAGACCAAGTAGATATTAACTAACTCCTAAGTGTATAAATATCCTAACATCACCTCTTAAGAACAACTTGGGATAGGATTGAAGGATTTACAATAGTGACTCAATATGAGAAGGAAGGAGGCATTAGAGCCTATCCCCCCTTAATGAAAACTTCATGAACTCCTAACATAGATCGAAGTTTGGAAAACTTCACTTCTGTAAGAGACTTTGTGAAAATGTTTACAACTTGATCTTCTGTAGGGAAAAATATCACTTCAATAACTTGATCATGAATGAGATTTCTGATGCAGTGCATGTGTAGCTCGATGTGCTTGTTGTGCGGATGTTGAACTAAGTCTTTGGCAGGCTTGATGGTACTATGATTGTCACACCAAAGTTTGGTAGGATGTTGTTGTTGGAATCCAAACTATGAAAGGATATGTCGAAGCCACAAAGCTTCCTAACTTGCATTTACCATTTCTCAATACTCTGCTTCTGCTAAAGAAAGTGCAATAGCTTGTTGCTTCTTATAGGCTGAAGTGACAGGTCGTGAACCAAGGCTGAAAACATAACCTGCAGTAGACTTCCAATCATCAGGGTCACCGTCCCAATCTGAATCAGTGAAACCAACCAATAAAGGAGTCCCCCTGAATTGTAATATATATCAAACTAAATGGTACCACGGATATAGAAAAGTATCCTTTTAGCTTCTTTCTAATGGCTTTCATGGGGTTTTTTCATATACCAGGAAACAAGACCAACATCAAAGGAAATATCAAGATGAGTATGAGTCAAGTATAAGAGGCTACCAACTAACTGACGATATAGGGTGGTATCAACTTCAGGAGAAGTATAGGTGGCAGTAAGCTTGACTCCATACTGGAAGGGAGAAGGGGATGGTTTACAATCATCCATGTGAAAGCGACGAAGAAGGTCACAAGCATACTTATATTGGGAAATATAAATTCCTTCATTGATTTGCAAAACTTGGAGGCTAAGGAAATAGTGCAAAAAACCTAAGTCTATCATTTCAAATTTCTTCTTAACACTGGTTTTCACATGGTTTAAAAGTTTTGAGTCACTACCAGTAAGGATAAGGTCATCAACATAAAGGACAAGGATTACGAGATGGCTTCCTACTTTCTTGGTATAGACATTAGGATCATAATGGAATATAGAGAATCCGGTGTCAATAAGAAAGTTGTCCATTTTGGCATACCAAGCTCATGGAGCTTGCTTAAGACCATAAAAAGATTTCTTAAGGCGACAAACAAGTCTAGATTCATTATGGACATAGACAGGAGGTTGTTCCATGTAGATTTGTTCTTTCAAATCTTTGTGCAAGAAGGCGGATTTAACATCCATCTGATGGACCTCCCATTTATGTGAGGCAACAAGGGAAAGAAAAAGGTGGATGGAATTCATTTTGGTTACAGGGGCAAAGGTTTCATTATAGTCAAATCCTTTAACTTGGGAAAATACTTTGGAAACTAACCGAGCCTTGTGTCTTTCAACACTTCCATCTAATGCATACTTAGTTCTGTAGACCCATTTACATCTAAAAAACATTCTTCCTTTTGGAAGAGGTACAAGATCCCAAGTATCGTTTTCCATTAAAGAACGATACTCTTCATTCATTGTTGTATACCAATCTAGATGACTTGAAGCTTATGCAAATGTCTCTGGATCATGAGTCTCTGAAACTTGATCCAAAATAGAAGAGTCTCATTGTAACTGTGAATGTGTTCGACGTTGATCTGAAGGATCACCGACAAGACCACCAGTTGTTTCTCGTGTTGAACAAACCCATCTAGGAAGGGGTAGAACTGGTGTTGGTTTAGGTTCAAAGGAATCATCCAGAGGAAGGTGAGCAGGTGGAGGTGGATTTTTATCCTCACTATCATCATCTGAAGAATAAACCAGAATAGTAACATAAGAAGGAACAAACGTCGAAGATGGATCGCAGACCGAAGAAGGCACAATCGTCGAATTAGGCTCGCAGACCAAGAAATTTTCATCAAATTTAACATCTCTTCTAACAATAATGTCATTACAATGTGTTTGAAGAAGTCTATAATCTTTGACATCTTCATAATAACCAACAAATATACACTTCTCACTTTTAGGCTGCAATGCTTTCCTTTCTCATCAAGAATGTGAACCCATTCTATACTGCCAAATACACGGAAGTAACTTAAATCTGGTTTAATTTTAGTCCAAGCTTCTTCCGATGTTATATTTTTAAGAGCCTTTGTGGGAGTGTGATTTACTATGTAATTTTCACATTTGATTACTTCCACCCAATACTTTATACTTAATCCCTTAGATTGGATCATACAATTAGCCATTTCTTTTAATGTGTGGTTCTTTCTCTCAGCAACACCATTTTGTTGTGGTGTATATGGAACAGTGTGTTGCATTTGGATGCCCTATGTAGTGCAGTAACTTGTAAAAGTATTGTTCACATATTCTCCTCCATTATCTGTTCTTAACTTTTGAATTTGATGTCCAAATTTCCTTTCTACAAGGGCCTTGTAGGCCAAAAACTTGTCAAAAACTTATCTCTTAAGTTTTAAGAAGTAAACCCAAGTACGTCTGGAAATTTCATCAATGAAAGTTAATAAATACTTGCACCCAAAAAAATAAGGAGAATAAAGTGGACCACACAAATCACTATGAACAAGCTACAAAGGGCCCAAGGCGTGCCAAGAGGCACGTTTGTCAAAACTGACCCAATGATGTTTGTCAAGAACAAAACTGACACAAACACCATCTTTGCATGAAACAAGAGGAAGACCAGTCACCATCTGTTGATTACATAATTGTTGCAATGAGCGATAGTTTAGATTAACAAACCGCTCATGCCAAAGTTTTCTAAAGTCATCGCTATGAGCAACAAAAATTGATGAAAACGATGATGACCCAAAGTTTTCAAACTTGTACAACCTAGTAATATCATCAACAATTCCAATGCCAAGAACATGCTTAGGATATTTTAGATCCTTGATTACAAATTGGTGAGGTGAAAACTCTACGGTTTTAACTTCACCTGAATGAGTGATTTGATATACTGATAGAAGTTTACAAGAAAGACTTGGAACACATAATACATCATTGAAATGACCATTATCTAATTGAACTTTTCTAGATCCTACAACACTAAGAGATCTATCATCACCAACAAATATTTTCTTGGTGTTACATTCATTTAGAGCATAAAATATGTCTTTATCCTTAGCCATATGATAAGATTCTCTAGAGTAAATAAGAAACTCATCAGAAGAAGTAGAATTTGTATTGAAGGAGAAACCATAAGAAGAAAGTGCATGTCCATGAGAAGAAGAAGAAGAAGTAGTAGAATCAATATTGATGTCGTGCTTCTTCATCGCTACTTCTAAAGATGCCATCTTCTTGAAACATTTGGACTCATAATGACCATCTTTATCACAAAAGTTGCAATGTTTGTCAGTATTCTTATTTTTATATTTTTCTCCTTTGTCACCATTAGGAGCTGAAGTTGTCTGAGAGGGTTTGGGACCATTATGTTGCTTGTTGTTGTAGAAAAGATGTTGCTTCTTGGGATACTTGGGTTTATCTTTCTGCTGAACAACTAAAGCTTTGTTGGAGGTACCTGCAGTGCTGATCACTCCAATTTGTACAAGCTTATCTTCCTCTCTAATCAAAGCGGCACAAAAGGACTCAAGAGTAGGTTTTTTATAAGCTGTCACTAGAGCCTCTCTCATGGCGTAAAAGGTAGATACAAACTCAAAATATGAACTACCTAGCTTAGAGAGAATAACATAGATGCACCACTCTTCCTCCATCTTTATCTCACATTCTTCACATAAAATTCTAAGTGTTTTGAACTTAGATAGATAGTCTCCAATGCAATAAAAATCACTTGGATTTAAAGTTAGTACTTGATTTTCTAATTGTTGTGCTCAAATAATATTGAGTTTACCAAACACAGTTTCAATATTTTCCCAAGCTTCATCGAGGTCATCAATTTATTTAAGGTGGAACCTTAAATCAGGAGAGATGGAAATTCCAATTAGTCCACGTGCTTTGTCACTCCTATTATTCCATTTGACTTTCTTGTCAGCATCAGTGGGTTCTTTTTCCTTTCCCAAGGTAATCTGGTACAAGCCTTTACTTCTTAATAAATCCTCCATATGAGATTTTCATTGGAAGTAGTTGGTGCTAGTAAGAAAAATATTATTGGAAGAATACATATTAAATATGTAGATAATATGGATTTAAAAACTAAAACCGATGATTTGGATGGAAAGATCTTGAAAAATTATGCGGTTTTAAAAAAAACGACACTAAAAACAGACTTCGAATGTGAAAGTTATTCCCTTTTTTAAAAAGGTTTTGATACCATGTTCGACAACACAGGTATTCCAACAGAGGAAAAACACCTTCAGTAACCAAAGGACCACGTGGTGGTGTAATTTTCTTTATGAAGTGACCCACTTTTATAAAGAGAAGTGGGGATCACTTTTACTATGAAGTTACTTTATAAAAGAAAAGCTACATGAAAAATAAATAACTCTAAAATAAAATATTAAATCTACTTATAGTGATTCAATTTTATACTTGAAGTGAAATACACTTTACAATTTGAGCATGAACTTTTTCAAAAAAAAGTAACAAAAAGAGAGACTTGAATTCAAGACCTCTTGCTTAATAAGACAAGTTTTAACCAAATGGTCTAGAAAAACATATTGTATTGTTTAGCAAGAGTATTGTTATTGTTGTTGTTGTTGAAGATGGCCTTTGAGGGCGTGATAAAAAGAAAACTATTTTCACAAAAGAAAAAAATTTATCTTCTCAATGAAAACAAGGGTTAGATCTCGGTTAGCTTACCCAGAATATTCACATTTTCCTATATGTTTCTGATTTTCTGAGATCGCACAGGGCGCAGGGCAAAGATAATACACAGTTCTAAAAGAGTAGCAACCCATAAACAAATAAAATAAAACAAAAATAATACTCTACAAAAATTTAAAAAATGTTTATTCAGGGTTTATACCTCTGGATCTGACTGAAATGGTTGTATCTTGCGCAAACGAAAACCTTTTCAAGTGAAAAAAAAAAGTGTTCATGAATGAATGAGCACTCTGGAAGCAATGGAATAGTCCTCTCAACCCAGAAATGCATGGAAATGACAAAAAATGAAGATGAGGAAACTCGGCTTCATGATCTCAATCTACAACAGGAGCGGGTCTTCAAACAGGCTCTGATACCATGTTCGACAACACAGGTATTACAACATAGGACAAACACCTTCAATAACTACTCAGACAACCAGATCAAAGATGAACACACCGATATTTTGACATGGTAAAAACCCTACGGGGAAACATCCACGGCCCCAACTAACACGACCACTTGGAGAAGTTTATTAATGAAAAATAAAAATATTATAGAGAGATTTTACAAGAGAGTTTCTCACAGTCGATCATCGACAAATGACCCTCCATGCTCTTTAAATAGAGATCATGGACCAATCGGGTGTTAATCCATGGATCAACGTCCATTAAGATCGAGGAGAATATGAACCGTTCAATCACTCTATGTCGGGAACATATCGTGACCGTCGGATTTCCTAAGTACAAATGCATACTAATGCATACTAAAGAAACACACTAAGAATCACACTTTTACCTAACGACACATTAGACCAAGTATATATTAACTAAATCCTAAGTGTCTAAATATCCTAACAGAATGGCAAGCTTGATTTGCTTGTTGAAGCAATAGATATTTGAGCCCCCTAGAACTGGATTCACCCATTTTTGCATTTTATCTTTTTGTCAATAAGCAGTAGGAAAAACCCTAACCCTAATTATCAAATGCTCTAAATATTTGAAGACTGCACAATGATTTTTGATCAAGGATGGAGCTTTATAGATGGTCATATCATTTTGATTGCCCATGTCATGTTTCATGCTTTTGTTTTGATTGAGGATTTTAAATGCAAAATTTACAGTTGCGTAGCAGACATGCTACGCAACTATGACAGTTTTATTTGTGAGCAACAAGCAGGGGTATTTCTTGTAAGTTTGAAATCCAAAATGTAATCAATGAGATGAATATGAGATAGAACCTATAAAAGAAGTCAACTAATTACTTCATTAGGCTGAGGTAGTATGGACTCATTTATTTCAATTTGGCACATTGGGGTTTAAAATATTTAAGAGGCAAGTTATGTTTTGAAGAGGGTGAAGACATTCTAGAACACTTTNAAAAAAAAAAAAAGGTGAGCAAATGTGAAAGGGACCTTTTGTTGCGCAACTGTGTTGTGTTTCTCCTATAGGTTGTTGTTGTGCAGTGACCTTACTGCGCAATTGTGACAGAGTGTCAGAATCCCTGAAAACTGACCAGGACAACTTAGCAAATCTTTACAAATCATATCCAATGACATATGAAGAAAAATAACATCACAATGGACACCTACCATGCATTTGGTTAAAGCAATTTGAATGAAATAAATTTGGTCAAGAGAGTTCCCTAGTTTTAAGGAACCTAGTTGAAACTGTTTCTATTTAAATGTACCTTAGTTTTATTTTTTTGAAAACAGTTTAGCTCATATCCCTTATTCCAAGGGCGAGCCATTTTTTTTTTATTTCATGAAATTCAGTATGGAAAGGGTTGGCAAGTGTGTAAGGAAAATACTATTGAGTACATTTTGTAAACTTTCCCTGATATCAATGAAAATTCGTTGGATGAGAAGTCCTTGAAATTTGACTCCATAGACACATGTGACTGTGTTTCTTTATGCATGTGATACTACAGTATTTGTATTCTTGTTTTAATCCATTTATGTGTTATATATTTGTCTTTATGTTAATGTGAAGTATATGTATCAGAATTCATTTGTATTTGATGCTCTGTTGCATGTATTTTCAGTTTCCTTTCTGCTGTAATCACCTTGGGATTCATCCTTGATAGATGCCCTAAGGGGTAATTTTTTTTCTCTGTAATATTCAATCTAAAACAATATTTAATTGGCCTAAATAAGTGTTATCTTTCTTACCTTTGATTATTCACCTTTCAATTAACCAAGTGTCCAGTAAACTGTCATTGATTTTTGATCTTTCAGTGACTCCATTTCCCAATGGACTTTCTACCCACCCTGCCACCAACTATATAAATTCAATATTTCCTTAGAGATATATCCTTTGAACAAAATTCCAAATCAATCCTTTCAGTGATTGATTTGAAGAGAGAGAACCCTCTCTGGTTCGAAGGGCTAGCTTCCAGCCTCAAGTTGGTTTGTGGTTACCTCTGTGACTTGCTTCCTCGGCCAAAAGCAATTTACGGAGTAATAACACTAAGTTTAAAACCAAAATTTAAAAGGGGGTGATTCTTGGAGCACCATTTTTCAAATAGAGAGTTGATTTCAAGGTTTTTAGTTGCAACTTTACAAGGATTTAAGACCTTGGTGACAAAAAGTTGTAATTTTAACCTCCAAAATATATAGTGATTTTGATAGCACTAGTTTTCTATTTGAGGGTTGACTTGGTGTTTTTGACACAAAAATACATGATTTTAAGGATAGAGTTCTCATTTTGAGGTCATAGTTATCGTCAAGTTAATAAGTATGTTTATCTTCTATCATATTCTCACATGGTTTTATTACAATCTTCATGCAAACGAAATAAGTAGGATTCATATATATATTTGATTTTCCCTATGTATTTTCTATCTTCCATTCATAACTCCATCACTACAACAAGGCACCAACCAATTTAACTTACTAGTTTAAATCATGTTTTAAAGACGAGCTCATTGAATAATATACATCCTCATTTATTACATTGGACTAGTATATTTCAAGGGAATTATTTGAGCTCAATGCTCTAAGTTGTTCCCAATATTTTTATGTGATTTTAGCTAAAATACCTCACCAATT
Source organism: Picea engelmannii (assembly GCA_009831015.1). Classification (NCBI taxonomy): domain Eukaryota; kingdom Viridiplantae; phylum Streptophyta; class Pinopsida; order Pinales; family Pinaceae; genus Picea; species Picea engelmannii. The sequence continues at coordinate 982,226 of ML784027.1, forward strand.
AGTATGTTTCGTGCAGAAATAGGAAGGTATTATAATTCAATATTGATTTACGTGCATTTAGAATCACTTAAGATAATTTAGTTTCATTTTCTTTTGTAATTTCTATAAAAAATAAACAAGTTTTGTTCAATGGATTTTGACATTTTACTCAAAGTTATGGGAAACTATAGAATTTTTTTGATGTGTGTACTTAGGCATCATATCTAATGGTTTTTTCATCTAGGCTCCTTTTCTAGGCATCCTTGCATGTTGCTTAGTGGTTTTTTCATTTAGGCTCATTTTCTAAGAAAAACTACTTGTTGCCTACACACTACACTTGCTAATTTGCATCTAATTTTTGGAACAACAACATAGTCAATTATATATCACTATTTACCCCTTATAATTAGTAATGCATACATTAGACTATTTAAGGAAGGCCCCCTATGATTGGAGAAGCTCCAACCCAAAGCAAGACAAGTTTAGAGTGAAACAACAATAAGATTGTGTTCCTCAACTTTCGATCATCCAAATACTCTTTAATATCAACCTCTCATTAGAGGAGGTCATCCCCGATAACCTATCTATTCATGGCTCTCTCAATCTTTGACCTCAACCCCTATAACCTCTATACCCCATGACCTTTGGTTTTGTGGCCCCATGGCCCTTTTTGGCCTGCAACCCTCAACCTGAGCTTGTGATTGTCACTCCTTCAACCTCGTAGCACCTTCACATCATGTCATGTACTCGTTCCTATGTCCTACGACCCTTATCCCTCATGTGACCATATATCTCTAGAATTGTGGCCCATAGCCCATGGACCTTGGCCCCCACACGTTCATCTATATGAATTGTGGAAATCAATATGCACCCTGTACCAAAGTAATAAATGTTGTATAGGTTGGAATATATAGCATTGGATCTAAATGTTTTTAGATCCAATAATGTATATCCCATTTGATACAAATTTTATTACTTTGTTGTGGGGTCCATATTTTTTTTCATAAATTGTGGCCTGTGACTACCCTAGAGCTCCTCTTCCAAACCTTCATCCCCACTACTTCCTTTCCTTCCCACCCATCTATCCACCCTTAAACATTACTCCCCTTCTCTATATTCCTTTGCCTCCCATTCTATCATAACCTCCCCTTCATTCCTCCACCTTCCTCTCCCCATATCATATTCACCTTCACCTATGGCCATTCCACAAGTCTGGGAGTCCCCTCTATGACGACCTCAAACTCAGCAGAATTGAAGGGTCTGAATTTGAAGATGGAATTACAGCCCCCTCACACATGTTTGGAATGAGGATAATCTACAAAGTATCAACCACGTACATTAAAACAACAACTCAAGGATGGTCTCATTTTCGACAACACAATAAGTCTCTTAATTAATTCAATATTTTTAGTAGCTCGGCTATGTAATTTAGCTAAATCAATGGAGACGTTACAGTCAAATCTGCTCACTCTTTCAAGAATTATCTGAGGTGGAAATGGAGAATCTTTACCTCAAGAAACTATGTAATGAAAATAATGTGCAAGATGTTAAAATATTTGATGTGCTCATTTAACCATAGAAAATATCTCAATATCATCACCCAACCATAGGCACACAACCACCCCCAGGTACCTTAACCTTTGACAGATAGAATAATTCCAGAAGAAACACTAGAACCGAAGGTAACCAAGATAGTGCACCTTTCTCCAAAGATATCTCACCAAGAAGAGAATCCCAAAACCATAGACCAATACCCAATTTCAATCGTTATAGTTGCACTCATTCCCCTAGAATTGCGCACTACTTATCTTTAGTGAGAGTGTGTGTATGTCCAAATGATCTCAAACACCCTCTATTTATAGTGCTCCTTGTCAACTATCTAGGCCGACTTCTCCTTTTGGGGAGTAATGATTTAATATTATTCATTTTATTGAATCCATTGGTCGTTTAGGGTTCTTACACATCCGTTTAGGGTTTCTCTAGCTTCCATAATATTATATTCTAGTAAGAGGTTATACATGGAGGTTGATACCTCCCGCAGCTACCATAATATCAACACTCCCTCCTAGCTAGGGAGGTATTAACTGTAATGGTCTCAAACACATCCATCAATTTCACACGGTATGGAAAAGGATCACATAGTCTTGCATACCATTCTACAGGTAGCATCATTATAGCCACACGGGCTATCTCATGATCATGCATATCAAGTCATGGACATCATCATCACTATCAGTTTCATCTGATAACATCCTGGCATCAAAATATATCATCGTCTGCATCATTTCTCGAGGCTATACTCCATCTGAGTAATTGGGCATGATGTTGAATAGATCATGTGTTGGACTCAACACACTCAACAAAGTGTCTCCCATAAGTCACTCACTCAACAGAGTGATACAGAGACCATTCTTCTAATCCATACATACGTCCTAGAAGAATGATCGTCCCAACATATGTTGAATGCCCCACAATGGGATACAAGGATCGTTCTCTCCATTATATTATCTCTAAGCCATACTAGCATGATGTAAATGTATCATATCTAAGTTGTATTGGCATGATGTGGATTATCATCTACGTCATCTCTAATTCGTACTAGCATGATGTGAATGCATCCTATCTAAGTTGTACTGGAATGACGTAGATCAATGTCTCTACATCATCTCTATGTCGTACTAGCATGGTTTCAATGCACCATATCTAAGTTGTATTGGCATGATGCATATCATCTGCATCATCTCTAAGATGTACTAGCATGATGCTACTGCATTATATCTAAGTTGTACTAGCATGATGCGAATCAGGCATATGTATCATCTCTAACCTGTACTAGCATGATGCTAATGCATCATATCTAATTTTTACTAGCATGATGCATCTCACAACATATATATCATATCTAAGTTGTACTAGCATGATGTTGAAGCATCATATCTAAGATGTAGTAGCATGATACAGATCAACACTCCCTCTCAACCAAAGCATCAATCTCCACAATTCCCAGCTTGTCCCTAAAGTATGTAAGCTTTATATTGGACATAGGCTTTGTCAAAAAATCAGTTTTCTTCTCATCGGTGGAGATGTACTAGAGAATCACATATCCCTTCTCAACTTTAGCACGGATAAAATAATACTTGATCTCAATGTGCTTCGACCTGTCATGCAACACGGGGTTCTATGAAAGTTTCACACAGCTCTGATTATCACAATATATCATATTCGAATCCAACACCTGATCAAATAGTCCATAAACTAGCTTACAGAGCCATATTTCTTCCGTACAAGAATCACAAGTTGCAATATACTATGATTCTGCAGTGTTGAGTGCAACAAACTTCTATTTCCTGCTATCCCATGATATCATAGCAGATCCCAAACTAAAACATGTACCAGAAGTACTATTTTTGTCATCTTCACTCCCTTCTCAATCTGAATCAGTAAATCCATGCAATTGTACGTCATTGTTTGAGGCATATCTCAAACCATAATTTAGCATCCCACGAAGATATCTCAAAATGTGCTTTGCAGCTATCCAATGCTCATGTCTAGGTTCCACCTAGAACTTGCTCAATGTGTTCAAAACAAAGAAAATGTTCGGTCGGGTATTAATCAAATACATCAATGAGCCAATTAAATGTCGGTATAGGGACGATTCTACTGGATCGGAATCAGAGTCTCTCAACTTTCTCAAATCTTTCACCATGGGATTTTCCATTAGTACATATTGGAAAAATTGCGACGTTATGGACAAAATTGGCCATACTGTCAAAAAATAGAGGAAATTTTAATTTGTTTTCTCAATATTACTTGATAACGTCGCTCTTGTGATGTACTACTTAAAAATGTCTCTCTTGCGATGAAGTTCATAAGATGTCGTTCTTGTGACGACGTAAAATTTTCATCTCACTTGCGACGTTGGTGAAATATTCATCGCACTTGCGATGTTGTGGACACTAGGTTTTCTCCACCCCAATGGTCACCTAGTATTTGACCAAGTCAACTTTGACTTGCTCAACTATCGTCGGAATTGTGACGTTATAAAATCTATAAATATGTTTCATTTTACGGATGTTGTGACAAGTTTGCTATAATAATGATAGTTTAAATAGGGTATAAGTCGATCTTCTTGGCAAACAAAAAACAATTATTTTTTTCAGTATATGTCTGTAGGGAAGAAAGTCAGAAAAAATTAGAGGTGGGAAAAAAATTAAAGAGGGTGAAAAGGGTGACGGTAAAAAATTGTTGTACTAGACATCCCGAAAGAGTTTTAATAGAAACAACTAAAAAACATTGTAGAAAATATGGACACATGTATGGGGGATCAAATGAATATCGTCCTATGATAATTATCCATATATATATATATATATATATATATATATATATTATTTATTTTAATATTTATTGTATTCTCAAACTTTTATACTTCTTTATACATGCACTTATTTTTCATGATTGTTTGTAATTATAAAGTTAGATTTTCCCCTTAACTTTATGCACAAAGCACCAAGTAGTAGTAGAAATGATCTTGTACAAGATGAAGAACTTGAAGCAGATAATGAAGATCAAGTTAATGATCCCATGGAAGTATATGACAATAATAACATAGTTCAAGATGATGGGACAAACCAAATGATCCAAGACTTATTTGATCATCCATATGAGGATCGTGGGGACAATAGTGATGGTATTTATGATGAACCTTTGATTGAAAAGGAAAATAAATGACTTTATAAAGGGTCAAGAGAAAATATTCTCTCCACTACATTGTTGTTGGTGAACTTAAAGGTTACAAATCATTTGTTGAACACTTGTATGACACAAATCCTAAGGTATGTAATATGTTTCATCACATCTACATAAAGGTTGACTTTTTCCCATTTTTTTTAGTGTTAATTAATGTGTGAAATAAAAATGCAATATTTACAATTACTATTCTTTACATTAACTATTTATTTTTATGTTTTAAATTGTTAGGTGAATTTTTTTTACCCTCGTCAAATATTTTACCTCGCACATATCGAGATTTACATGCCATTATGAAAGACATTGGAATGGAGTATCATGGTATAGATGCATGTCCTGATGATCATATTATATACTATGGACATGTGTCGAAAACAAAATGCCTGGTATGTGGTATTAGTATATATCGAACCGATCAGGTAACAAAAACGGTCCCTTGAAAGGTTCTCCAACATATTCCCATAATTCCATGTTTGCAGCAACTATTCAGGTGCCAAAGCATAGCAAAGTTTATGGATTACCATGCACGAAAGAGAATTGAATATGGAATTCTTCGAATGCCTGCAGATGGTTATGCATTTAAGGAAATTGCTGCAAAATGGCCAAAATTTACAGATGAACCTTGTAATGTTAGGCTTTCATTGGCAACTGACGATGTTAATCCATTTGGAGAGCTTCGGTCTGTTTACTGAGTGTGGCCTATTTTTGTTATCAACAATAACATTCCTCCTTGGATGTTAATAAAGAGGGAGCACATAATGTTGACAATGATTATTCCAGGTATTTGTTTACATTAATTTTTCGAATGTAAATTTTTCATTTTTCTCTCTTTTTGCATAACATCTTTTATTTATTTATTTACGTATATATACATACCATGGTAGTAATTTCGTCTAATTTCAAAAAAATAGGTAAGTACCATATTAAAGATATGAATGTGTATATCGAGCCTCTTATCAACAAGCTACTAAAGTTATGGGAGGGCATCACTATGTATGACATTTGTAAACCAATTGGGCAGAAGAGATTTCAATGATGTGGAATACTTTTAAGGACAATTCATGATGCCCCAGGACTAACACATTTTTGTGGTATGTAACGTTCCATATTTCACGCTTGAATAGTATATAATTAATTGAATATATCATGCATGTTGTTTAAATAATCATTGTGTATATTAATAATTCACATTAATCCATCTGTTGCAGGTCTTCAAACAAAGGGTAATTTTGCATGTATAGTTTGTGGTCCTAAGATGAAATCTCATCAGTCAAAAAGTTTAGGAAATGGGGTGTTTTATGAGTATAGACACTTCCTCTCTAAGAACAATAAGTATCGTACTACCGAAAAAGATCTTTTCAATGGGAAATAAGAGACTAGACTAAAACCACAAAGAATGACACCTCACCTATGGAAGTTAGAATATGACATAATTAATCCTCGAGGTACGCATTTTGTTTATGTATCATAAATGGAATCATGTTTTGAAATTTTATTTTAATTATTCAATTTATTTTACCGCATTTGATAAATAGTGTTCTGATTTTTTTATACTTCATCAATATCGTCGTTGTGAAGGTAGTAATAATGGGCTTCCACAAGGAATGAAATGTTATCCCACTCAATTCATGAGGTTTCCTTACTATGAGGACCTAAAAATAGTTCATTTATTTGATACAATGCATATCGGGAAGAATGTGACAAAAACATTATGGTGAATCATAGATGGCAGGAGGGATAAAGAAAAAATTGTCAAAATTTGTAATGACATTCAGGAAGCCAATCATGCAATTCAAAGTGTGATCCGATAAAATAATGATGGAGACCAAAATAACCTTCCATGGTTATTAACAAAGAAGCAAAGCATTGGTGTAAAAGAGGTCATTCAAAAAAAAAAAAAATCCCACAGGTTTTTGTTCAAACATAAAGAATATCTTAACAAAGAAAGGTGAATTTGGTGGGGTAAAAACACATGATTAGCATACCTTCATTAAGGTAATTAATCATTTTAGTATTCATATTTATATATTGGTTGTATACATGTTTTGATATTTTTTTTTTTGTCTAGTTTTAAACAAGTAACGATTCATTTTTATTGTTACAGTATGTTCTACCTCTATCTCTCACAAACGACTTTGAAAACAATGTCAAACAAGTTATATATGATCTTGGAAAATACATGAGGTAAGTAGTTGCAATATATATGCAAAAAAATAAATCAATTTTTTGTTGTACTTAATGACATGTGTTTTAATTGTAACATAATATGTATTATGTTTTGTTGAAACATGTTATTTTCTTGCGTCATGATTTGTAGATGGTTGTCATTGAAAGAAATCCATGAAGATGATATAAAGTATTGGAAGAGAGAAATTCCTCGACTAATGTGTGAAATGCAGAAGTATCTACCTCCAACATTTTTCAATGCACAAGAACACTACCTCATACACCAAGTTGATGATATTGAAATGTGTGGACCTGTACACACAAGGTCAATGTGGATGGTGGAGAGGCATTTGAAATCATTGAAGGATTTGGTTAGACAAAGAGCACATCTTGAGGGTTCTATGGTGGAGGGATATATGGTGTATGAATCCATGGTTTATATTAGTCAGTATCTTCCTAAATTAGCAGCACAAGCTATGCATGCAATGGATTGCATTTGAGATGTGAACTCCATCAAAAAATTTGAAAGGGAGCACTTGTTGGGAAAGGTACAATGAAGAAAGTGAGAGGTATTTAAATTGTGGATATTTTTAATAAATATAAATTTTCATTTTTTTGTGTATATGATCATACTCATTTAATATTTATTATTTCATCATTTATTAATATTTACCATGGTTATAACTAATATTTAATATTTGTGAATTGTGATTTTTTGATTGGTTAGTTGCTCAAGATTGGGATGCACTACATTTATACATTGCAAACAATCTTGTCTGGATGAAGGTATGGATTGATAGATGTAAAGAACATCATGGCGGTAGGTTATCATGGAAATAATTGTCTAAATTGGTTAGAGAATATTGTTGTAATGGAGATTCTGATGTTACGCACAGGGAAATAGATTTAACATATTGTTTGAAAGATGGAAAGGAAAGAAAATTCACCCATTTTATTCAATTATTTTATATTATATTAATGTCACTATAGGTCTTTTTTTCATATGATACTTTCCAAGTTATATAAATTTGTTTATTATTAATTGACAATGCATCTTTTACACGTCTGGCATATTACAATTGAAACACCACAAGGCTATGTGGTGCAATGGTCATAAATTTCACATCAAACAGTTGGATGAAACCAGAAAATATTTTGATAGTGGGATAAGTGCAGTATTCCAGGTCACTAATGTTTTCTCTAGGAGTGACAGACGTCCTCAAGAATCTGAAAATAGATACTATGAGTTTTTGAATGATATAATTGAGTGTGACTTTAATTCCTTCAAATTAGTTTTTTTCAATGTCAAATGGTATAGGTTACAAATGCATGAACATGATGAGAAAAGAACCATTATTCAACATGCCAATGGATTTCCGATGATTAAAACAACAGTTTTTGAAAAATCAAATAAACACTATGTTTTTCCAAGTCAATGTGAACAAGTATTTTACTCAAAGGTTCCAGGTAAGAGGGATTGGTCATTTGTTGTTAGAGATGATCCAAGAGGAAGTCCAGTAAAGTATATTGTATATGAAGAAGATGATATTGAAGAAGAAGATGTTGTATATCTAGAGCAAGAATAATATGGGTCGACAGTTGAAGAAGATGGAGAAGATGAACCAGGCATATGAGACAATCTGCTAGTTCTTGATGATGATATCAATAAAGATATGCTCCAAAATGACATTGATGATGATGATGATGATATCATGAATCATTTCAACATTGTTTATGAACTATATTCTGATACAAATGTTGATTTGGATGATCAAGAAGAAGAAACAGAAGAAGGATGATACAAATGTTGTGTTGGTCGATGAGGTACGTAACTAGATATTTTAATTTGTATGAATTATTCTCTTTAAATATTTTTTTATGTGGGTTAATTATTTCATTTTTGTTTTGGTAGTTTCTATGCATGATTACTAAGTTGCTTTTGTTTATTTTCTATTTTATAGATTGGGTATTAGGTAATTGAGAGGTATGTGAGGGGGAGGAAGGGGGCATATGATATTACACCTTCACGTGGTTGACCTTGTTTATTATAGACTAAATTATTCTCGAAACCAAGAGAAGTTCAATCATTCATATTTATACTCAAAGATCACTCACAGACCCACTCTATATATCGTCTCATCTCATCCTCGTTTTGTTTTAATTTTCTCGAACGAATTTTAAAGGAAACAACTATTAAAAGACATTGTACTAGGGATAGATTATATGATGGGAAACAATGACCTATGAATGGGGCCAATGTTGAATTTTTTCAAAATTTGTCTATATGCATCGAAATTTGACATGGATAGTCTGTTCACATTTGACATGCATCAAAATTTGACATGGATAGTCTATTCACATTTGACATGCACCAAAATTTGACATGGATAGTATGTTCCATGTCAAATTTCAAGATATTTACGACAACAATTCTATAGAATGGAATGACAAACATTGACAATGAGACGTGCATGATGAACATTGATGCAAATGTGCATGATCTCAAATATTATGTGGGAACATTATACATCCTTGAGTCTTGAAACCCTCCCATACTGTCAAGGCATGTGTCTAGTTTAACCATGTCAAATTTTGACGCATACAGGAACATATTGAATAAATTTCAACGTTGGCCCCATTCACTACTCACTATGTGGGGTCAGTGCATGACATTTGTGGTGGGTGAATTGTAAGTTCCATGACATTTAAAGAGAGTTCCAAAAAACATTATAAATATGGAAACAACGAATGCTGACAATGAGATATCCATTATGAATGTTGATGCAAACATGGATGATATCAAAGATTATGTGGGGACATCATACATCCTTGACTCTTGAAACCGTCCCATACCGTCAAGGCATGTTTCTAGTCTAACCATGTCTAATTTCAACGCATACATGCACAGTTTGAAGAAATTTCAACATTGGCCCCATTCACTGCTCACTGTGTGAGGTCGATGCAAGAAGAAATTGGTTATGGGTGTATTGGAAGTGTCATGACATTTCAAGAGAGTTACGACAAAGATTATATAGATGGAAATAACGAATGATGACAATGCAACATCCATTATATTGAACGTTGATGAAAACATGGATGATCTCAAATATTATGTGGGGACATCAAACATCCTTAAGTATTGAAACCCTCCCATACCATCAAGGCAACTATCTAGTCTAACCATGTCAAATTTCAATGCATATGGGAACAGATTGAAAAAATTTCAATGTTGGCCCCATTCACTGCTCACTGTGTGGGTTCGGTGGAATAAATTTGTGATGGGTGTATTGGAAGTTCCATGTCAAATTTCAATATAGTTCCAACAACAATTCTGTATAAGGGAATGATGAATGATGACAATGAGAGGTGCATGATGAAGGTTGATGCAAATGTGGACGATCTCAAAGATTATGTGGGGACATCATACATCCTTGAGTCTTGAAACCCTCCCATACCGTCAAGGTATGTGTCTGGTCTAACCATGTCAAATTTCGATGCATACAGGCACATATTGAATAAATTTCAACGTTGGCCCCATTCACTTCTCACTATGCAGGGTCGGTGCATGACATTTGTGGTGGGTGAATTGGAAGTTCCATGACATTTCAAGAGAGTTCCAACAAAGATTCTATAGATGGAAACAACGAATGATGAAAATGAGACGCCCATTATAAATGTTGTTGCAAACATGGACGATCTCAAAGATTATGTGGGGACATAAAACATACTTGAGTCTTGAAACCATCCCATATCGTCAAGGCATGTGTCTAGTCTAACCATGTCGAATTTCAACACATACATGCAGAGTTTGAAGAAATTTCAACATTGGCCCCATTCACTTCTCACTGTGCAAGGTCGATGAAATATGACATTTGTGATCGGTGTATTGGAAGTGCCATGACATTTCAAGAGATTTTTGAAAAATATTTTATAGATGGAAATGACAAATGATGACAAGGAGACATCCATTATATTAAACGTTGATGCAAGCATGGATGATCTCAAATATTATGTGGGGACATCAAACATCCTTAAGTATCAAAACCCTCACATACCTTCAAGGAAACCATCTAGAACCATGTCAAATTTCGATGCATATGGTCATATATTGAAAACATTTCAATGTTGTCCACATTCACTACTCCCTATGTGAGGTCGATGGAAGAAATTTGTGATGGGTGTATTTGAAGTTCCATGTCAAATTTCAAGATAGTTTCGATAACAATTCTATAGAATGGAATGACAAACATTGGCAATGAGACATGTATGATGAACATTGATGCAAATGTGGATGATCTCAATTATTATGTGGGGACACCATACATCCTTGAGTCTTGAAACCCTCCCATGTTGTCAGGGCATGTGTCTAGTCTAACCGTGTCAAATTTTGATGCATACAGGAACATATTGAAGAAATTTCAACGTTGGCCCCATTCACTGCTCACTACGTGGGATTGGTGCATGACATTTGTGGTGGGTGAATTGGAAGTTCCATGACATTTCAAGAGAGTTCCAACAAATATTATACATATGGAAATGATGAATGATGACAATGAGACATCCATTATGAACGTTGATGAAAACACGGATGATCTCAAAGATTATGTGGGGACATCAGACATCCTTGAGTTTTGAAACCATCCCATATCATCAAGGTATATTTCTAGTATAACCATGTCAAATTTCGACGCATACATGCACAGTTTGAAGAAATTTCAACGTTGGCCAGATTCAATGCTCACTGTGCAAGGTCAATGCAAGATGACATTGGTGATGGGTGTATTGGAAGTGCCATGACATTTCAAGAGAGTTCCAACAAATATTATATAGATGGAAATAATGAATGATGAAAATGAGACATCCATTATATTGAACGTTGATGAAAACATGGATGATCTCAAATATTATGTGGGGACATCAAACATCCTTAAGTCTTGAAACCCTCCCATACCATCAAGGAAACTATCTAGTCTAACCATGTCAAATTTCAATGCATACAGGAACATATTGAAAACATTTCAACATTGGCCCCATTCATTGCTCACTGTGCAGGTTCGATGGAAGAAATTTGTGATGGGTGTATTGGAAGTACCATGTCAAATTTCAAGATAGTTATGACAATGATTCTATAGAAGGGAATGATGAATGATGACAATGAGAGGTGCATGATGAAAGTTGATGCAAATGTGGATGATCTAAAATATTGTGTGGGGACATCATACATCCTTGAGTCTTGAAACCCTTGTTAGAAATAATAGGTGTGATTGTTTAACCAAAGACAATATAACAATATTGTCACCCAACCATAGGCCGAAGCCACCCCCAAGCACCTTAACCTTGACAGAGAATAATTCTGTATGAAAACCCTAGGCCTAATAACCAATCAAGGTAGTGTATCACTCTCTAGAGTTAAGATACCAAAAAAACGTTCCAAACCATAATCAAGAGAGAGTCCAATACTAAAACCGAATTTACAAGTTGCAATAGCTGCAGCTACAGTTACTCTTCAGACTTGCACATAACTAAATTTTTGCAGTTGTGAGTTTTGTGTGTCAAATGAGCTCTAGAATCCTATATTTATATTGTTCCTCCTTAGTTGTATGGGCTGAATTCTCAATCTGGAGGCTAAGAACTCAATATTAAATATTTCCTTTAGCATATATGTCTTCTAGGGTTATGTCCAATGCTTTAGGGTTTCTTCTTGCTTCCCGAAATATTCTATTCTTGTCAGGGTTACACGTGGAGGTTAATACCTACTATAGATAGCATAATATCAACACTCCCTCCTAGCTAGGGAGGTATTGAAAGAAATGGTCTTGATCACAAACATGCCATTCAACTGGTAGAATAATCATAGCCACATAGGCTATCTCATGATTAGATCACGAGCACCATCATCACCATCAGTATTATATGATAGCATCAACTGCATCATCTCTAGAAACCATACTCCATATGAGTAATTAGGCATGATTTTGAATAAGTCACTCACTCCACAGAGTGATACAAGAAACATTCTTCTAATCTGTACATATGTCTTAGAAGAATAACTATTCCAACAGATGACGGAAGCCACACCATGGGCTACAAGGACTATTCTCCTAATCCAGACATACGTCCTAGAAGAATAAATGTCATGAACCATTTTATGTCTCGAGAATGTCTGTCCATCAACACACTAACTATCCATCTAGTTGATAATAATTTTCAACACTATTGATAGTGTACATCAAAATCAAAACAATATCATTCAATAGAACACAACTCTGTCTATCCATAGTAGTACACAACTACTATCCAGTGGTACACAACCACACCAAGTAGCACATGGATACTTAATCAATGACACATAGTCACAATGAGTGGAACACATCCACCATAGTAGGATACATCTACTGTCCAGAGACATACATTCTCCATAGAAATCATATCATCTGATATCAACCTATATAAAAACAATATATTGATATAAAGTGAGTCATCTATGCCATTCTTCCACTCACATCTATGAGATATGGGAGAGAATATTCCCTCATAATGTAAAACACTAGCCATGGTCTATCTGTACTATTCTTCTTAGCCATAGAAGAATAATTGTCCCTGATTTCTAAGCCTAGACCATTCACCTAACTAGGCCATTCCTCTAGCACTAATCACAGTGCAACCTAGAGAGAATGAGTCTTCCCTAGGGAATTCTTGTCCCTGATTGTTGAACCTAGACCATTCACCTAACTGGGCCATTCCTCCAGAACTAATCACAGTGCAAATTGGAGAGAATGAGTTTTCCCTAGGGAAAGACTATCCGGACCATTTCCTAATGGAAATGACTATCCCGCACCAACCTCCAAAACAGACCATTCTTCAAAACAGATCACAATTGTGAACTTAAAAAGAATGATTGTCCGGTGAGGCAAACCATTCTACTTGACAACTACTCAGAGTGATTTCCAAGAAGAATGATTGTCCTAGACCATTACCCCACATGATTGTTTTCTATGGTACATCAACAATCTATAGAACCATTTTCATTACGAAAATGATTGTCTGATCTGGACCATTTTCTGAACTGGAAAATGCCTATCCGTCAGAAATCTCAAACCACTTTCCGAACTGGAAAGGAACTTCTCATCCTAGAACATTTTTCGAACTGAAAAATGACTATCGATAAACCAATAACACATTAGTGCTCCCTCCCAACCTGAGAGTAATCTCTTATTGTTTCAATAAGGAAGTCGTCTCCACGAGCCCCGGCTTGTTTCTTAAGTATGCAAAATTTTTCATCTTGGACAAAGGCTTTACCAAAATGTTTGATATCTGATCATCTATGGAGATATATTGGAGAACCACTTCTCTTTTCTGGACTTCATTATGGAGAATGTAATGTTTGACCTCAATGTACTTCGGTCTATCTTGGAACATTGGTTTTCTCTGAAGGCTTCATATAGCTCTTATCATTACAACATATCATGGTCAAATTCAGCACTTATGTTTCCTACTAGCTCATGACATCATGGAAAGACTCAAAATGAAACATATCCAAGTAGCACTTCTTCTGTCAGCATGAGAGTTTTCCATGTATTAAGCACTCCATCATCCCAGACTTCTAAGTAACTATTTGGATACACTATCTATGTCATAGAACGTTTTTACCACGATTTTGTTGTATATGAGATACTCCATATCAAATTGTTTGAATCCATACAAGGTCTTCTTATATCTACATGCATGGGTCTCTTTATGGTATAATATTCTTTCTCACTTTCTTTATTGGGAAGAACAATATTTTTCATGTAAATTCCAATTCATGGATACTACAAGAGGTATATCTGGAACAAGCTATTGTCATAGTCTTCTCCCTCCTTCCGGAAGAACCTTTGAATATTGAAATGCTTCCATTCATAAGTCTTTTTCACACTATTATTTATCATAACTTTCATTTCTTCTTCTCGATTGCTTCTTAGTGAGTTCAAACCAAGCCGGTAGTCTTTGTGATTCTCAATATAATAATTGGTTGTTTTGGATTTTTCTTTATTTCTTGGAATCTTCGTGTTCTTCCTCATGTTCTCTTTAGCTCTTGGGTCCATGGAGTCTTCTATAGATTCCATGCCCTGAAGATTCCAACTTCTTCCTTTTATAATAGGATCATGGATGTAGATGGACAACCAAGGATACTTTAAGGCTTCTTTTCGAAGAAAACTTCTTCTAAAGTCAAACTGAACACATGCTTCTTTTCATGGCTATTATTTTCAATGGGAACATGGATAGATACTTCATAATACTCAATGGATTGTATTCTTTAGTATTACCTCCCTCATAATCCTTGCTTCGTGCATGAATGCATGCTCTTCTTTTGGAATTTTGTAATCATCTCCCTCCATCTAAGATAGTCCACACTTTTGTCTGCATTCTTAATGCCTTCTGCAAGGTGTCATAAATCTTTTTCTAATTTCCTTTGTTTTGACTTCTTCTGGGTCTATTCGGGTTTGATTATGATTTTGTCTTATCTGGTAGTTGTTACTTATATAATAGCCTCCACAGGAATTGTTACCAAATATTATCAACATACTTCATCTTTTCATGTGTATTTCTTGACTTGTAGTCATCGTAATAGCAATCCTTATCCTTTTATTCTTACATAAGTATTGTTTCCCTTGAACATATTTTATTCTAAGAAATAAATATACATGATATGTACAAGAACTATGTAAACATGATATATGCAAGAGGTTTGAAGAATATTGTTACCTTGACTTAGAAGAAGAAGTTTGTTTTATCCTACTTGACTTTCTTTGAGGGTTCCCTTTCTTCGGAAACTATTGCTTTGTTTGTTTCCTTCCTTTTCTTTAACTCAAGATAATGGTTCTTGTAGTGACCATATTTTTTTATAGTTGAAGCATTGTATCTTTGACATATCCTTTTCTTGATTTGGTTTCTTCCTTGAGCCAAACTTCTTCTTATTCCTAAAATTCTTGAACCTTGTTGTGAAATCTTGATCATCATATTTCTTTTGGGGTTTCTCTTTTGCATTAATATTTGATTCTTCTTGTGCACAACAAGTCCAAATTTATTCAAATGTGGGATACCCCTTTCTTGTGCTCATGCTTGCGGAAAATGCATCCCATGTCTTGGGAATACCATTGAGTACTATATTTACTGGTTCCTTCTCTGAAATGATTTCTTCAATAGCTTGTAGTTGATCTCTTAACTGAGATATTATCACAAGGTATGATGTTATGTTGTCATCATCATTCATTTTCATGTCACATAGCTCATTCTTCAGACTCATTACTTGTCCAATGTTTATTACTGAGAAGAGGTTAGTTAGGGCATCGTACATCTTCTTAGATGAGTCAAGATGAGATATGTAGGGTATCAAGTGGTCTTTTACAGATTCCACTATGATACTCATGGAATTGATTTCATTGTCTTTGAACTTCTCCATAACTGCAACATTCTGAGGTTCCTTCCCTTTTCCTTCTTCAAATTGTGGTTCCACAATCTTTCCTTTCATGATATCGAACACTTTATTCTTGGAAAGGATGAGATCAATCCTTCTCTTCCATGCTCTGAAGTCAGAATCCCCTTCTAACTTGTTTTCTAACTTCATAGAGTAGGTCATGACTGCTTTGACTTGGTCAATCTTTGACTTTGACCAAAAACTCAAATTTAACGTCTTAGCTTGTTGAGAGTACCAGGGGGTGTGCTAGGTTAGGGCACACTAGGCTATCCATAAATTAGTTCAATCTCTTCACTTAAGGTGCCTCAACAAGAGGGTTAGGATTTCGTTGTTGCAACAAAAACTTTGATTGCAACTGCAACTGTAACTAAGAAAATCCTCCCAATCTATATTCTAGTGGTTAGATTGTCTAAAGATAGTGTGGGCCCATAAACTATTATAAATAATAGGTGTGATAGTTTAACCATAGACAATATAGAAATATTGTCACCCAATAATAGGTCGAAGCCACCCCCGAGTACCTTAACCTTGACAGAGAATAATTATGGAAGCAAACCCTAGGCCTAATAGCCAATCAAGGTAGTGCATCACTCTCCAGAGTTAACATACCAAGAAGAAAGTCCAAACCATAACCAAGAGAGAGTCCAAGAGTGAAACCGAATTTACAAGTTGCAGTAGTTGCAGCTGCAACTACTCTTCAGACTTGTGCACAACTAAATTTCTGCATTTGCGAGCTAAGTGTGTCAAATGAGCTTTGGCATCCTATATTTATATTGTTCTTCCTTAGCTGTTTGGGATGACTTCTCAATCTAGCATATAAAAACTCAATATTAAATATTTCCTTTAGCTGACTTATGTTTTAGGGTTATGTCTAATGCTTTAGGGTTTCTTCTTGCTTCCCGAAATATTCTATTCTTTCCAGGGTTGCACGTGGAGGTTAATACCTCCTGCAGCTACCATAATATCAACAACCCTCCCATATCGTCAAGGCATGTGTCTATTCTAACCATGCCAAATTTTGATGCATACAGGCACATATTGAAGAAACTTCAACGCCGACTGTAACAACCCTAGTAGAATATATGTTTAGGGAATTATTAAGTAAAATTTATTAGGTAATTAATTTTTCTAACATATTATTAATTAAACAAAGATTGGTATAATGATACTAATTAAATATTTATTAATTAATTAATGGTTACAATTTGATTAATT
>ML784027.1:1022223-1062600 GCA_009831015.1 Picea engelmannii
CATCAGTGACATCGTAAGTGTCTCTAACCAGAATAAAATGAGCACTCTTGGTTAACTTATCAACTATCACAAGAATGGCATTGTGTCTATGAGATGTGAGCGGAAACCCCACAACAAAATCCATAGAAATGACTTCCCATTTGGACATAGGAACATCATGTGGTTGTAGGAGGCCTACCGGGTGATGGTGGTCGGCTTTCACTTGTTGACACTCTAGGCACTTGGCAACGAAATGGACTACATCATGCTTCATGCCTACCCAGAAGAAAAGCTTCCTCATGTCTGCGTACATCTTCTTTACACCAAGATGCACACAATAAAGTGCTCTATGGGCTTCCTTCAGTATGATGCTTCGAATATCCCCATTTTCAGGGATGTACATCCTTCCCTGATATCTCAATAGTCCGTCTGCTTCCAGAATATATCCTTCATACTTTGGATCTAATTTCCTCCCACTCTGGAGGTTTGAAGTAACCTCTAAATACCAACTTTCTTCTTGGAGTTGTGTCAACACACGTTCCCTCAGATTGACCTTTAAGGGTACCAAGGAGAAGACACGTGGTCTCCTACTCAAGGCATCTGCGACCACATTTTCCTTTCCCTTGATGTATGAAATACCAAAATCGTACTCACTCATAAACTCACTCCATCGCCTTCGCCTGGCATTCAGATCCCTTTGAGTGAAGAGATGTTTTAAACTTTGATGGTCCATTTTGAGCTCAAAGTTTCTCCCTACAAGATAGTGCCTCCAAGTTTCATAGCTAGCATTACAGCTGCCAATTCTAAATCATGAGTCACGTATAGCTCTTCGTGTTTCTTCAACTTCCTTTACGCATAAGCTATCACTCCTCCATCCTGCATTAGCACAGCCCCCAACCCCTTCTTCGAGGCGTCCATGCAAACTGTGAAGTCCTTTTCCATATCCGACACTCGTAGAATTGGTGCACTAGTTAGTAACCTATTAAGCTCAATGAATGCACTATCACATTCTTCTGTCCATTCATACTTGACCCCCCTGCACTACAAAGTGGTGATGGGTTTCGCTATTTTGGAGAATCCCTCCACAAATCTCCGATAATAACCTGCTAGCCCCATGAAGCTTCTTACCTCATGGGCATTTTTCGGCACTGGCCACTCCATAATGGCCTTTACCTTTTCTAGGTCCACAGAGATTCCTTCGCCAGAAATGATATGACCTAAATAGTGAATTTATTTCTGGAAGAAGGAACACTTTGACAACTTCCCATAGAATTTGTTCTCCCTAAGGCAGGACAACACCACTCGCAAGTGTTCCTCATGTTCTCTTTCGTTCTTGGAATAGATGAGGATGTCATCTAGAAAGACTTGTACAAAACGGTCTAAGTACTTCTGGAATACACTGTTCATGAGGCTCATGAATACTGCTGGCACATTGGTCAATCCAAAAGGTACTACGACAAACTCATAATGTCCAAACCAAGTTCGAAAGGCATTTTTTGGGATATCGCCTTCCTTAATCCTTAACTGATGATACCCTAATCACAAATCAATCTTTGAGAATACTGCTGCTCCTTTCATCTTATTGAAGAGGTCATCTATCCATGGCATTGGGTACCTATTTTTCACTGTAGCACGGTTCAAGTCCCTATAGTCTATACACAGTCGTAAGGATCCATCCTTCTTCTTTACAAAAATTACTAGTGCACCCCAAGGTGAGACACTTGGCCTTATTAGCCCTAAGTCCAATAACTCTTTCAACTGCATTTGCAACTCACAAAGTTTCGGCACTGTCATCCGATACAGAGTTTTGGAAATTGGTTCTGCACCAGGTTTTAGCTCAATAGTAAAATCAAACTCCCTCTCAGGAGGTAACCCTGGTAACTCGTTCGAAAAAACATCCCTAAATTCTGACAATAACGGGTACTGATCCAATGAGGGTCCCTTCCTTTCATTCATTGCTTCCACTACATATAGTCGACACCCTTGCCTCAAGCATCGCTTAACCTTAATAGTTGAGATAAAGTGTAATGACACCCTTCTCCATACACCCTAGATCTCAACTGGTCTTCCTTCATCGTCGACACAAAGCACCCTTTTTGCGAAACAATCTACCAAAGCTCAATGAGATTCTAACAAATCCATTCCAATGATTAGGTCATACGCCTCGAGAACAATTACATATACCTTCAACCTGGTAGTACACACTCCCAGGTCTACTATACAATTATCAACACTAGGTCCTACCACTTGTTTTTCCTCCAAAGCCATCTCGACTTGTTTAAATTCATCATGCTCGTAGGCTGCCAACCCACTCTTTTCTAATGCAGATGGTGAAATGAAACTATCTGTCGCACCAGAATCAAATAAAACCTTAACATTGATATGATTTAGCGTACCTGATGACTCCACCACCGTGGACTGATGCTCGGCATGGCAATTATTAACCGTTGAGTAAATCTGGTGGCTGCTACTTGCTCTTCCCATCGGGGCCTTTCCTTCTCTATGCACAAATCCTTATTGTAACTCTGGGCAGTCACACTGGTAATGGGGTCCTCTACATCCCCAACAGGTAACACGAGATTGAACCTGCGCACTGTTCTGTGACTGCCTCTTAAATGAGTTCCTTCCTCTAGAACCCCTGCCCCTAATAGTTGTTTCCTGAGATGGTCATGGACCTACCTGCGTCGTTGGTGATGAACAAGATGTTGCACTCGCTGCCATTGAAATCCCTGCGGCTACTATCTTAGGTGCGACTATGTTACCATATGGAGGTGGCCTTGAGCCCCCTCCCCTTGGAAACTTCCTAGGGGCCTTCCCCATGAATCCAGGATGATGTGAAAAGGTCGGTCTTGTACCTCTGGTTAAGTTCATGTGTTCCTCCACATAATGCGCATTTTCCACAACTTCCGCTACTGAAGACGGTTTCCACATCCGCACCATAGCCCTTATCTTAGGGTTCAATCCATAGACAAAGCGTTCTGCCTGTCGTTGGTCATTATCCATATATGAAACATACTTGACCAATTCCATAAACCTAATCGCATATAATTCTACTGTTTTGTTTCCCTGTACTAAGGCATGAAACGCTCCTACCTCTTGTTCCTCATAGTAAGCTGGCAGATATTTCCTTCGGAACCTCTCCTCAAAAAGTTCCCAAGATACAGTGTCTAGGGTAAGATGCAGTTGTCTTTCCAAGTTGCCCCACCAGTTCAAGGCGGTGTCTCTTAACTGAAAAAATAATTATTTTCGCCTTTGAGGTGGACGCATAGTCCCTTAAGGCAAAACACCTTGTCATGCCTTCCAACCATGCTTCTGCGCGTTCACTGGTGCGACCCCCAGCAAACTCTGGAAGTTTGATCTTTTGCAATTCTCGAGTGATGTCTTTGGGTGGAGGTCCTCCCCCTGAATCCCTCGACGCTTCTAGATTACCCGTTCTAGATGGTGGGGGTTCCACTTCGATCCCTGCTAGTTGTCGCCCCTTTAAAGTCTCATTTATGGCCTCCAAAGAGCGCAATATGAGAGCTAGTTCCAGCGATGGTGGTGGCGGAGTTGGCGGTGCCTACGATGATGCTCCTTTGCCTCGATTCCCTCGAGTCCTAACCATCCTATATGATTTAACCTACATCAACCAAAGTTGTCAAGGTTCGTTCAAGGACATTTCTCATTGCGCAACTTAACTAGAAAACAGGGTTAGGCGTAAGTTTCTCTTTACTTGTCTGTAAACAGATGTTACTCTCTTTAGGGGAGGTGGCTAGGTTAGGGCTAAAGCGTTTAAGCTTGATTTCTTTTCCTAAGAAAACTATTGACTCCTCTCGCCTCGTAGCTACGCTAGCTTTGCGCCATACTTGCCAATTCCTCTAGCTTACTTTCCTAGTGTGCATGAAATCCCCCTCCCTCTTGTCCTAGTCTCAGTCCTTAAACCTTCAGTTTAAAACTAATTAATCACCTTAACTAGTTTTAAACTTAAACAAAATATAATATAATTTTAAAACATTTAAATTTAAACTATTAATTAAATCATAGATTTAAAACATAAATTTAAACCTAAAAACATAATTTAACATTTAACANGGCTCTGTGGGTTTGGTCGCGCACCATCATAGGCTCCTCCCTGTGGGCAATGTGCAGTGCACCAGCCCCCGTGAGCTCCTCCTTAATGGCTTGGCGCGGGGTCTTGGCCACTAGGCTTTGACGCGTTAGGGTTTAGCAATTCTGCAATGCAATGCAGAGGTGTTTTTTTTTGTTTTCGGTTTTTGGTCCCTTCCCCAATTTTCTTCTTCTGCACCCTAATCCTCTTCCTGTCCATTTGTATTTAATTTCTCTTTTTTCTTATATTTCTTTTCTTCTGCTGCGGCTGTTCTCATTTATTTATTTCACTTGTTCTCTTTTGATGCCTGCGCAGGCTGCGTTGTGTGTTTTCTGTTTCTGGATGTTTCACTTCACTTCATTGTTGTTGCACTTTGGCTTGAGTGGGTTATCATTGTATGCAATGTTTTGAAGGCTCCTCCATGTTGCTACAATGACACGTTGAGCACAATTATAGACTCATGGGCTCCTCCTTGGTGGATTTGGCGCTTGGTCACTAGCTTGGTGTCGGGCTTTGTTGTTGTATGCAATGTTTTGAAGGTCGAGACTCTGCCAACCGAGTTTATTCATTTGGAAATGAACGATATTGGAACTCGGGTTCCCTCGTTATGATTGTGTGTTGTGTTGACTTGTGTTGTGTGGCTTGCAGGTTACAAGTCACGTGAGATTGGTTTGAGTGCGGACTTATGTGTTGGTTTATGTGTAACTATCATGTGTTGTTGATGTGCACGCGTTGGCGCTGGTTCTGAATGCGTAGCGCTCTCATGGGCTCGTCCTCCATGTGAATCGATTTGGAGCTTGTGCGTTGGCTTTGTGTTGGTCTGTTATTTTTTTTTAACGGATTAAGAGAGGTACCTAGGAAAGGTTTGATCTTGGGGTTATGAGTTTCTTGGTTTAAACCTACCTGGTTTAAAGATTTTTTTTCATTTGGCTTTTGAGTACTGAGTGAAGTTCCTTTTGACAGTTGCGGACTTCATTGCTGGTAATTTGGGTATGAAGGTTGAGAATACATCAGTAGAGTAGCTTGGTAGTGCTAGAAAAGTTACCATAGCTAAAGAATCAATGACAATAATCTCAGATGCTGCCAGTAAAGATGAAATTCAAGCAAGAAATTGCACAGATTAAGAAAGAGCTACCTGAGACAGATTCTCTCTATAACAAGAGAAAAATCGTCAGAAAGAATTGCAAAGATTTCTGGAGGAGTGACATTCATTTATTAAGGTTGGATCTGCTACAGAAGCTGATCTTGAGAATAAACAACTTAGGGAAGATGCTGAAATACTACCTTTGTTGTCTTGCACTTGATACGTTGGTAGAAAGGTGCTTGACAATGTTACTAGAATCATTACGAGGATACTTTTTCCTAGTTCCATTCTTGTTCTGGTTATTCTTCCCACAACTCCCTCGACATTATGTTAGAGTAATTATCATCAATTTTATGTTCCTAATTTCCATTTAGTTTTATGTTTCCTGTTTCTTGTTTATGATAACGTAAGGTGATTGGTTGAGAATAGGTTTTGAAAGGAATTCGGCTGGCAATAGCTCTAAAAGAAAGTACAGTGAGGATCTTTTGGGAAATTATGAAGTTGGCTCACCTCCTTTCTATCATTGGGAAGGATGTTGGTTTGATTTGTATCATATTTGTTTGGAAGGATATACTATTAAGGGAGGAATATTTAGAGTTTGCCTTCTTGATTACTAGATTAGTATCTAGTTTGACATGCATGCATTTACTGAGCTTGTTTTAGCTAATAGCATCACAGGAAAGGGGTTGTTGGATATTTATCAAGTTCCTTGTATCTAAGAAGCATTTAGATCATATTGTTGTTAAATTTGCATTATTTTTTGAGTTTTCTGTCAAAAAAAACAGTGAGTTTACCTTGCTGATTTTTTTTTTTTTTTACTTTTTATGCAGAAACAAGGAGAAACTCTATCATTTTCTTGATTGGTATGCATTTAGTTGACATTTAGCATTTCTGAGACACTCTTGTCATTCTCTAGGGTTTTAGGTGTCATTTTTTTTTTGCATTATTTTTGGCCTTTAAGGGCTCTAAATTAAGGGTTTTCATGGTTGTAATTAAAGGGTTTCAGGTTGCAGGTTTGCAAGGTTGTTTACAGGACACATACCATAGCTTTCAGTCAAGAGGATGGGCGGGTAGGTAGGCCCGTGGCCCTAGATTTTAAACTAGTGCTCTGATACCATGTGTAGGGACCTACATTTAAGTAAGCCTAAAAATTTCATACAATTAAACATAAATTTCTTTCAATGCGTAAGTAATTCATTAATCATCGTAAAAGAATATAATATTCAATAGAAAATTAAATTTAACCACAACATTAAATAGATTACATAATCATCACATAACTCATCAAATTCAAAAATAAAAATACCTCTGCCTGATGTTAAATTCCCGCTTATCTGCTTATCTGGTTGTCCTCCCTGCTGCTTTTCCCAACCTTCTGCTTGACCAAACACTGCCCAAACCGACTAACCACCCAACCAACTAGGAGCAGCCTGTCCGGCTCCCTAGCTCCAGGATACCGTAAGGAATCCTGGCCCTCGTGCCCAAAACCCCCAACAACTCGGTGCCCCCTGCAATGGTTCACCAAAACTCCCAACTCCAGAAAAATATGCCAGACAAAAATACAGTCCTCCACCCCCAAAAATAATTCTTCCTCCCCAAATTTTTAGAATCCTCTCCCATAGGACTCTTCCCCGTCATATCTTCCCCCATCCACCGACTCCCTATCCTCCATTAATTACTTTATCCTCCCCATTATTACCTTATCCCATGCCTCTATTACCTTATCCTCCATTTAATGCTTCATTCCCCCCTGCATACGTAAAGTCTTATTATTCATAATTTAAAGTTATTAAGCCCCCTTTAATTTATTACTCAAATCTTTAATGAGTCAATTAATTAATTAATCATCAACAGATATGAACAATTAATTAATAATAATTAATTAATTAATAATATTAAGAAATAATCATTGTTTAACTAAAACATATTAGGACAGTTAGATTATCTAATTAATTATACTTAATAAACCCTATGCAACTATTTAACCAGGGTTGTTACAAGAGACGAAAGGGTACTCTTATACCTTCCTGATTGATATCTGAGTGTGCCCTATTCCAGTCTGATTGCCCCATCCTTCATACTGCACATCGAATTGAGGGAACAGATTGTGCATGGACTCTTTTTGGTGAGAATAAGGTCCTAGGCGCTTTCCTTTAGTTAATTTTATCAGTGGGATCTATGAATTCATTAATGTCTCGATATATGAATTCATTCATGTCTCGATCATGCAGCAGTCTACTTAGAGTTTAAAGATTCTCAAGAAAAATGGTTTCTTCACTTTTCTTACCATTCAATTCGAATGAGTCTACTTAGATTCTAAGAATTCACAAGATTATTGGTTGTTGTGTGTGTTGGGCATGATCGGTTTTTACATTATTATTGTAAAAACATATTTTCTTTGTGCCTATTTACCTGCCTTTTGCTGTGAATTCTTTGATTTATTATTCTGCCTTTTGTTGGGAATTCTTTGATTTATTATTATGCCTTTTGTTGGGAATTATTTGAATAGTATGATTTATTAGTTTGTAAGAGGTTGTTGTGTGTGTCGGGCATGATCGTTTTTACATTGTTATTGTAAACACATATTTTCTTTGCGCTTATTTGCCTGCCTTTTGTTGGGAATTATTTGAACAGTATTAGTTTGTTGTCTTACAAGTACTTTAAGATCCATACTCGAGTATTATAATACTTTCTATTTGATTTATTAGTTTCTTGTCTTACAAGTACTTTAATATCCCATACTTTCTATACAGATAGATAAAAGAAAGAATATTATTTAAGATATGGATTGCAAAATAGCATGCATTCCCTAAAATGCCAATTCCTCCATCTATTGTTATCACTCCATTCTTGAACATTAATTAATATCATTGGTTGGGTCATGGTTCAACACTCCAGAGAGATTTTACCATAACCATAGCCCCTTCCATGTGGTTCAACAGTTGGAGAGAGAATTTTCATGGGGAAGTGATAGGTCTAGAACATTTTTCCTCAACTTTGCCTTAAAATTGAGTTGTTTATATGTAAAAGGTTCAAACACTTAAACCATATAAAAATTGGTTTTATTTTTACAATGAATTCAAAACTCTTTTAAAATGAAATTAGACCTTTTTATTTAGTCTTATCTATTTATTTATGGTGCTCTTAGTCCAAAATATTTAGTCTTATTTTCGATTTTGTACATTGGATCCTTTTTGTGGGGAGAGTGTGACGCTTTTGCATGAATTTTGTTGAATTTCTGATATTGCACAGAGAAAAAGTTCAAGCAAGTCCTTGAGAATTTCCTCACAATAATACCAGTCTCATTGAATTAAACTCCACAAATTTTCGGTACCTTCAATGAAATGACATGTTTAGATCTGACTAGTCGAAGTGCACTAGGAATTATCCTAGGATGTGGAGTAGGCACTCATCTTTATCCACTAACTAAAAAGAGAGAACACGTTTATTGTTCTTTTCAGTGTTTGACATGAACACATTTATTTACAACATGTGGGTTCATAATTAAAAAACCCCTTTATGAATGCATTACGTGATAAGATATTGATCAACAAGGTGAAGCCCCAATGATCCTTATGAGTATTTAAGATGTGTATGGTGGTCTCTATAATCATAAAAGTTTACTATGTTAGAAATGATGAAATTTGATTCAATGTTGTATAGGTGTGTTAAATGAACTATGACATTCTCATGGTATTTTTAAAATTTGGGTCATTTTGCTTCCATTTATCTGTATAATTAGCTCATACTTTTTTTCATTAGCAGTGTACACATAGTAATCGATCAAGAAATTATTTCTTTGCTTGAAACTTATTGCTCCTTCCCATAGCTATTTTTCATCTAAGTTGAAATTATTACATTTCATTTTCCTCTTGCATGGTTTAAAGAGTCGATTTGAAACGCCATCAGTTTCACGACCATTCCTTTGAGTAACAACAACATAAAATCAAGCACTAATTAAAATTTATCTAGCAACTTTTCTAGGGATATTTAAACCATCTTAGCTTAGGTGTAGAGATTTGGAATAGGATTGTGAGAATAACTTTCCAAATCTTCTAAACAAACATAAATCTTTGAGTTAGGGAGTGAAATCCAATTGCTATATCACTGACTTTGGGAAGCCCTTCTAACACAAGGGTCAAGCATGAGGTCGCATTGGGGCCAACAGAGTAATCAACCCTTGTTTTTTGGTCTTGGTGTCGACTGTCGATTGTCCCCCCTCTGCTTTGGTATAGTAGGTGGTACCATAGAGGCCATAATCTTTTAAACTTCCTACCCAAGGTGATAGTGGAGGGAAGGTGGTGTTGTACCTAGGATTGACATTGGATAGACTCACTCAGACTCCTTGGAGGGTTTCCCACTACTTAGTTCGTTAAGCAGGTGTTCAACGTAACTTTCCCACCCGCCGAAACTCATCCCCTTCATGCATCTATCCTACGATGTTGGATTCCATCACCAACTAGCGCTTCTTTGTGAGAAGGTTTGTTTGCATGCTTGACTCGATTAATTAGCATGTGTTAGATAATACAAGTGTGAAAGAGTAGCACTATGGTAATCATTATGAGCTTACCGTGATACCAACATGATACTACTAATGAATTAGAACCATTGTACTAATTAGTGTTATAGATTGATAGAACAATGCTTATGCATATCCAATTTCATAGACTAAGTTAATGGAGTGATGTTAGTTATCTTTTTGTTTTTTCTCTCTTAAATGTAGGGATTAATTATTCCCACTTGGTTTGGGACATTTTTAACATTGTATCCCCTAAATCCCTTGTGGTCCTTTATTATTGAACTATGGCCTCATGTTGCATTTCCTTTAAAACCGAGACTAGTTCCACATCTAAAACCATTTAAGGATGTCTTCTCAACACATATTTCAAATTAGTACTTTCAACCCTCACCTACAAGGTCATGGTAAGTTCCTCCTCCTTGTATGTATGGGATTCTATAGATCTACTTTCCCCATTTTGTATCCAAAATCATTATCTTCTCAATTTTATCTTTAGTTTATTCCATTTTTCCTTCCATATTTTCTCTCAAATTTAAGTTTTCATTTTCTCAACTTTTAATTGTGTCCAAATGTTGCACCCTTGAAATTTAAGACCTTTCTTCTAGGGAAGAGACTAATTGTTCATGTTTCTCCAAGGGTATAACTTATCATCTATTAGATTCTACTATAGCCTTCCATTTAATGATTTCTACCTATGTTTTCTTGATATGTTCCAATAAAAACCATGTGATTATGTCAACAACTCCCATTCCAGTAGGTTCTTGAGTTTCTTTCATACTTGGTATATTTGGTGTAGGGCCCAATGAAGGAATATGTGTTTGTTTGGCTACATGGGTCTTTGTCTTTTCTCTAATTTTCTTGATCCTACTAATGTACTCACTTTTTTATAAGGATCATCGTTTATATGGGATGATGATCCTCTTATTTCTAGCAATGTGGTAGTAATGTCCTTAATTATGTCCCATGTTTTTGAAAAATAAGTATTTTTCTCCCATTGTTCTATCCTCTCAATTTTCCTTCTTTTATTTTTAGTACTAGTTCCTTGGGGGTTAAGGACCTTATCAACACTCTTATTTTTCAATTTTTATGTAAATTTTAGGGTCTACATCTATTTATGTGACAATATATAAAGTGTTTCATCATTGGTCTTCAGAAATCTTAGGGATGATAGCAACGAATGTGAAATAATTAATTTGTTAAAATAGTAGAATTTTTTCCCACCAAAGTGTTGAAAATGAACAACAAATTAACTTCTAATCAATAACAATGGTTGTTAGGAATATCTAAAACTCATAGTTATACCTTTTCCTGGGACTATAATGACATGTTCAGAATCCATCCAAACATTTTAAAAAATTACATCTACATCAAGTGTGATTCCATGCCAATCAGAAGCCACAAAAGAGAATGAACATTACACTTAAAGACATAGTTAAATATAAACTATAGAAAATTTTATATGTAGGTTTTATATACCTTATCTTATATAGTAAATGGGTTTTTCCTTTTATTATTGTTCCCAAGGAAGGAGTAACTAGACAATTTGTGTGGACTATAGGGAACTTAGTAAAGCCACTTGAAAGGAAATGATTCCACTATATAAGGACTATAGGGATAATATTTTTTTAGTACAATAATTAAGGGATAACTCTTTCCATCATGCATAAAAAACATTTATGTGTTTGGTTGGTATTTACATCCTCTTTGTCAAGGTATTCTTGAATTTGTGTAGTGTTTGGATACAAATTTTGCATACACTTTGAAAGGAATGTGTCATTATGTATTTCTTTCAATGATAAAGCATTGTCAAGAGCGATAATAGACTATATACTAGTTCCAAATACTTCTTCATCATCCACTTGTCCTACCCACAATGGTATTTTAGTTTCAATAAAATGTTTAGGAGGAGGATAGAGAGCGAGTCTCTTTTGGGACAATCCTTAAGAAATTTTCATGTCCCATATTCCATAACCAATGTAAGTATCTATTGTAGCTAACGATGGTATTCCAATGATGATGGGATTTCCATTAATGAGTTTATCCTTGGGTTACAACATGATAAAGTCTACTAGATATTCTTGGGAGCCTATTGAGATTATCACATCTTAAAATATTCCTTCAAGGATGACAATAGACATGTCTATCAACCAAAGTATAGCGGGTGTGCGTCTTAATAATTCTCTCAAATTTAATTGAGGATTGTCTTCTTGTCATTACATTGATTGCGACCCCTAAATATATCAAGGTATTTTGGATTAAGTACATGTTTATGTAGACATATACTACAAGGATGACTAGATTAGAATAAATAGGGGCCTTACTATCTATATATGGGTCATCGCAATCCAATGCAATATTAGCCTTCAATTCAAAACATAATTTATTCAAGCCACAAAACCTACCTTTCTCTCTCCATTCACAAATCAATATCAATTATGGAGATGATATTTACAATATCTCATTGAACAACATTTAGATCCATTTCCATAGGATATAGAGTATTTGGGAGTGAAAATATTCCCTCAAATCATGAGATCAACAAGCTACCCTACAACATTAATTATGGGTGGATCTCTTTTCGTCATTCTAGGTCTCTTGATGCATGGTTCCTTGATAATTGTTTTATATATGGGAACATCTTTGATAGCTTAAAGGATTGGAATTTTCATAGATAGATTTTTTAGTTATCCTAAGAGTTTAGTTTTAAATTGGTTGTATGTCCTCTTTTGTTCAATCCTCTTTAGATAAGGAATTTTTTCTTGGTGCATATTATTGAAAAGTCAACTAGGTTTCTTCTTGGACATCTAGATTCTAAGTCCTTAGGTGGATTTTCTTTCGCTTTCTAGCTTTAAACATTATCTAAGAGTTTCTTCTACACTCCCACATTGGATATATATTTTAGTTTCATTGACCTACTTTTTTGGTCATTTGTTTGACATTAATAACATTATCTTATCTTATCTACATCTCTAGCAATTGTTAACAACTGACCATGGATGCCTTTTCAATTTAAACAATTTTTTGGGGATTGAATCACCCTCTTCCATATTCATTAGGAATCCACTAAAGTAGGTTGGTCAACTAAAGGAGTAAAGAGCATTGGTGTTGTCAATGAAAGTACTTCCAAGAGAGAACAAGATCACAATAAGTCAATGAAATATGTTACATGATGCATTTCAAATAAAGATGATCTAGTCATATTACAAAGTTGGTTTGTTTTCATGCTTGAATCCTAGATTAATTACCATGTCTTATTTGTTCTCCTTAGTTGGCCTTAGGATTGCATCTATGTCTAATGGCATCAATTCCGGGGTATTCCAACTAGCATCATGTCCTATTACCACCACTTGTTGGAATGTTTCATTTGACTCCAAACATGCCCCTATAATGCCCATATAGTATACCAATAATAATAGAGCATAATACACTTGTGAAAGAGTAACACTATGGTAATAATTATGAGCTTACTGTGATACCAACATGATACTCGTAATGAACTAGTGTTACATATTGATTGAATGATTGTTTCTATCATTAATGGCATTATACAACGTACAATAAAACAAGTATTTGTCAGATCTAACTTCATTGAGTGAGGGAAGTTTAGGTAGAATAGAGGAAAGTGAGACATCTAGTAGGTCTAATAGGCGAAGATCAATTAGATGTGATAAGATCAGAAGAAAATTCCATAGACGCGTGGATTTTTTTCTTGCAAAAGGGGGATCATGTTCTTATGATCATGAGAGAATAGACGAAATTGAGGTGCCCTTGAGGTACAAAAATATAGTGAAACTATGGGTACCCAAGGATCTTCCTAAAATAAACACTGATTTTTGTGTAAACGAAAGGATATACTGGATTGCTCCATCGTCATTATAGGTTTTGGGGCTATTTTTCATGGATGGCATAAAGGTTTGTTACGACGGATTAACTGAATTGATGGAGTACATCGGACCCTGTTATATCTACAAATATTGGATACGAATAGTCCAATATACAAAAAGTGTGTGAAGATATGGCTTGGCTGCAAATTATATACAACCAAAAGACAATGATAAAAATAAAGGAGAAACTATCTATATTGATGGAAGGCCAAAAGCAACAGGGACTGCCGCATGATTTATAAATACTACACGACCCATGACCAAAAATAAGAAACCAAATTACGTATTTGAGGGGCGTGAAGGAAACCATGTATTCGTATGTGCAATAAAATCAATAGTTGCAGGGGAAGAGTTATTGATTGATTACAATTTGAATCAAATAGATACAGATGTTGCTATTATGGGGGCGGTACGTATACTAATTTACCCAACCTGTAAGGAATGACTCTTATATTTTATGATTTTCATTATGTTCTTTACGATGTGTTATCACTCCAGGAAACTCTCTTAGGTTGTATCTCAGAGATGCCTAGTAACTTAACTAATATCTCAATGATTCAATCAAATGGATCAAGTCAGATGACTAAATCAAACCTCACTCACTCAAGACATGCATAAACACACTTAGATTGACAAGGCTTTCAACTACTACTGTTCAGAGAGTTTGTAAATAAGTGGATGTGTGGAGAATCCTTACTATACCARCARAATMATAMAATAAACATATATGAATGRHYRATTAYAATAARTAAAYAATACTTGCAATTCTAACTCRTCAATGCAAAGAMAKGATGACARCTAKHARRCATTAGACAAACGTGAATAACATGAATATAACATTCAAGTACAAGTACAGACTAGATAAGAAGATAGGAATCTGAACAAGTAATGGAAAAAGAAGCTTGTATTACTTAATATGAAAATGAGAAGCTTGAGTACAAAGTCTGAAAGAGTCTCCAAAATCGAACCCTTTGTTCATCTTCTGTCTTCGGCTTTATAGCTTTACAATACAGTTTTCAGATCCTAAATTAATGGATCTAATTTTCTAAATACAGAAAGTAAACAATATTTACAAAAAACTAGGAAGAGACCCTCTAGATGAGGTCAATCCATATCTAATGATCTTCAAGAGTGATAGAGTGTTGATGAAGTGAAGCCTAGCCTTCCAAGGTTGTTTGATTTGGTCCTCCAAGGATAAAATTCAAATTTTTTGAAGTGTGCAAAAATCCTGATTTTTTGTCTTTGAAAAAGATACCGAATATGATTGAAACACCTCTTCTTTTCCTTATCCCTCAAAAATAGCCATTGGATTTGACTTGATAATTCAACAAATGTCCATTTAAAGAGGTTTCATACCATTCAAACTCAAAAAATCCCAATTTGGGCAAAAACTCGGTGATTCTGGCAGTTAGAGGCTTTCGATGGTTAAGAGGGGCAAAATTTAGGCCGCTTAACCACCGAAAGCTGTAACTTTCAAAAACAGATATGCGACAAATTAATTTGCGTGGGAATCGCAATGACTCGGATTTTTCTTTGAATTGGATGAAAAATGGCTCAATAACCAGCAATTGAACTCGAATTCCACTTGGCAACCTTGACAAATCACGGGATTATGGCTTTTGAGTATGAGTTTGCATGAGGAAATCACGGGATCATGACAATAACAATGACTCTCGGATTCAATATTGAATATTAATGAAATTGAAACAGAAATAAAATGAAGTCATAATGATTATGTATCCTCATGACTGGAGATAATGAAGGCCCATGTGACAAATCAATTCTGTTATCTGAAAATCATGCAGGGAATTCTGGATTTCTGTCGAGCCTTAATTTTGAAATGACAATTGGTAGTTAAAAGGAGAACAGGGCATAAATATTCAGATAAGATGCCATAAGAACTTCATACCTCACCACCTAGATAAACTTTCGACGGTTATAACTTAATGATTGTGCCCATTTGACATCTGGCTCGTGCAAAAGCACGGGCTTTTTCCTTTTGCGCATAGAAACGTTTTCGGTGGTTAACAGGCCCTTTATTTTCGCCTCTTAACCACTGAAAACCAAGAATTTCGGTGGTTAATGAGCAGTTTTTTAGCCCTTCTTAACCACCGAAACCTGAGATTTAAAGATTTGATTGCCAAGACCAAAATTGATGTTTTTTCCAAGTTTGTATCCAAATAGAAGCCCTTCTAACACACCTAAAATAAATTGGAAATGAATTTTTGGACCTGTTCCTATCACCTAAAAATTGGTAAAATGACAGTGTTATTTTAGGAGATAACACGGTGTTAATCCATTTGGAGAGCTTCGATCTGTTTACTCAGTGTGGCCTATTTTTGTTATCAACAATAACATTCCTCCTTGGATGTCAATAAAGAGGGAGGATTTCTCATACATTTGAATTTATTTCTCATGATAATGATCACAGTTCTAATTTTACTGTAATGTGGCAGGTTGATCGTGGTAAACCAAAAGCGGCCTCAGAGCAGGTAAAAGAACAACAATTTTTGAATTGCATTTAATGCTCATTTTATTTTTGTGGCGATTAGTTATTTTATTTGTTTACATAACTGAATTATCATTTATTTTGTTGAATATGTAGTCGGTGATCCATGATGTTGATGATGATTCGCTCAGCGAAATGGATTTGTATGAATCCCCCGACCTTATGGTTTTAATTAGAAAAAAGATCAATAAAGCAAACAAGGAACTAGCTCACTTGTTAGATATTCTAGATCAAACTCCTGAGGTCGAAGAAAGGATCAAAGAAGTTATGACAAGGATTAATACATATAAGGTAATAACCATAATTTCAAGTGGTTTTATTTTAATGTCAATAAGATCAATTATGAAAGATTGATTTTTAACTTTTACATTATCTAAATGAAAAAATGTTTTCTTTCTTATATAGATATTTTTGGATCTTGTTGACCTCGACATGCATGGTGTTGGTAGTAGTGGTGTTGCACAGACGCCACAGGGTCCCGACGCAGGCCCTTGTAAATATGTCAAGACGTAGCTATTCAGATCTCCACCTTCCACACCATTAGGTGGGAGCCACAACACGCACACCGAGGAAGCGACCACACAGGTAGGCTCTGGAGGTGGTGACAGAGATGAGGCTGATGATTTGACCAACTATATGGTTGATTTTCCTAAAGAAAGACGTTTGAACAACACAGGGACCCTTAAGGGCACATTTATGGTCAACGAGGAAGGGCTTCCATTAAATCAAGTTGAAGTCCCAAGTAATTTTTAAAATTTTAATTGTTTCATGTTCTCTATGTAGACAAATATAAATCATCTAAATTATTATTTTTAAATTAATAATCATGTAATTTTTTTGCGTGTAGGGAATAACAATTTTTATAGGTCCTTGGAGAATAAGGCGTTGTTGATTTTTGGACCTACCATACGAGAGAGGCGGAGTTCCCAGAATTCCAATCTCAAAAATGAAATGATGGATTATCTGGAAAGCCTTTTTGGTGTAGACACATTTCATAAGACCTTGGCTACTGTCGCAGCTGGCCAATATTTAAAATATACACGAGAAACATATAGGAATCACTTGAAAAAAAATGATAGGTATGAGCGTCCTCTGATGATTCCAAAGAGGGAGTGAAAGGCCCTCATTGAGGACGCAAAAGAGAAGAAAATGACAGATGAAGGAAAAACACCCTCTGCTCCTAGAAGGTAAATTACAATTTCAATTCAATACCTTCAATTGTTTTTAGATGTAAACAAAATTCTCATATATATTAACATACTTGAAACTTTTGATGATAGGTTGACTGACACGTCAAAGGAAACAAAAGCAAGGCTTGCCAAATGTGGTCAACACAGGCTAGGCCAGGGAAGCTACTTGAACTCGCAGTCATGAATTGTAAGTACCTAAATATCTTATTTGTATTGCATTAAAACTTTTAGGTAATTGCATCAAATAACATTAAAAATACATACTCTTATGCAATGTAGGGTGACGAGTTTGGTATTGAAACCATGGAGGAAAACCTCCATCTTGGTTACAAGTACGGCTATAAAGTTGTAGTTGAACACCGAAAAATCTTGGGATAGTTACCAAAAACCACTTTGCAGGATAAGGTAAATAGAATTCAATCCACATTAACCTTTATTATTAATATCATACAATCATGCTTGATATCATCGATAAATTTAATGTTTTACAACTTTTTTTTAATCAGGGGAGCAACACTATCAACGAACGCACTAGTATTGGAGAGCAGTGCGTTGATAGCAATTTGCAACCAGAAGATGGTTCTCCCATGCAGTCCCAATATTCCACGAGGGTGCAGCCCCATGATGGTGCTACGACCAAGCTAACACATGATGGTAATATGGTTGTAGTTTAATCATATACTTAATAATTTTGTAGTTATACATTTTTGTACTTCTATTTTTTTTTACTTATACATTTATGATTGTCCTTATAAAGTTTGTGGTCTCAATGGAAGAGAATGTTGTACTTGAGGGTCACACATTTGAAGAGGATCACGCGGGGGAAACCATTCCAACAGTGTTGACCAGTGCACTAGGTAAATAATGACATTGCAGGTGTTTTTTTTAATATTATTGAACTAGTTCAATGATATTTAAAAACTAGCCATCTAAAATTTATATTTTTTTCTTTTGTAGGTGATGCCTCATCACAGGGGCCTCCATTACCCCATGAGTACCCAACGACTAGGTGTGCTCTGCGTGAGAGGATGCAATCACATCATATTTTGAAGAGCACCCAGAGAACGAAGACATAGATATTGATGAAATGCTTAGGAACTATAGAGCTAAGAAGAAGAGGTCGGCTAAAAGTACTAAATGATGATGTACATGAATATTTTAATAACTGTTTAATATAAAATCTATTTTCTATGAAATACTTTTTTTTACTTGTTGGGTCGCCCAAATGTCATTCTTTTACCAACCTTTTGCTTCACTTTTCACGATATTCCGCTTTCCCGGAACCTTACATTAAGACCATTTTCATGATTACATATGAGTTTAGACCTATTATTTTCCAAAGCATTAATTTTATTATTTTGAGTGAGTTTATGATTAAATATTGGAAAAATAACATGTTTTCACTTATATATCAAAGTGGGATGAGTTCTATTATGTTTATAGGTGCATTTTAATACTCCAACCAAGTCATATGATGGAATAGAATAAAGCATCTTTTCACGTCAATTTTCATTCTCTAGTTTTTAAATGTAAAGTTGTTTAGTGTAGTGTATGATGTTATGGAATAGTTGTTACTTTTCTCTTAGATGAATTGAGCTAACTCCAAATGGATCAAGGAAACATTTTATTTCATTGTAAACAATTGTGAATATTTGTATGTATATATGTTTGTTTTTTCTATAAATATTTCAATAGATTTATATGTTGGGTATTGGGGAATTCAGAGTGATGTGAGGGGGGGGAGGGGCCATAAGATCTTTTGCCTTCACGTGGTTGGCCCTTTTCAGTAGAGAATAATTTATTGGAGCTGTTTAATCTTGGAGCAAACCTCCCATGATCCAACAGAGAAACAACAAAGTCAATGTTGACTTCGCTGCTGCTACTTCAAATCAAGGGAGACATTTTGATCAAATATTAGATGCGTGGCTCCAATAAATTATTCTCGAAACCAAGAGGAGCTCATTCATGTATGTTCTGAAACTCTCATAAAAATGCATCTTAGAGTAAATAATGTGCTACAAATATGACTTGTATTGATTTTTTAGATATTTATGGAGGTTGAATGATTTTGGCAGGTACTTTAAGATCTTTCATCGTCGATTGAGGGAATCTCTAGACTAACAAAGGGTCATACAGTGGAAGAGAAACACGTGGGGGAAACCATTCCAACTTTACTGCTGACCAGTTCATCAGATCAGGTGTGATTGCTCCTTTCAGCATAGTTTATATAGCCATCAATTCTACTTATATTTAATGTTTATGAATTGTTATTTCATTATTTATTAAAGCGTGGTTTGATATGTGATAATTTATTGAGATATATCATTTGTTTAGTACTTGTCATGTTCTCTTCTTGCATCCAATAATGGTATATACGAGTCCATTTATATTGAGTGAAAGAAACCTTGGCTTCCTGTAGGGATTGATGAAGTGTTAGTTCATGAATCTACTACTAGGGGTCCTCCTAGAATAAGGCCAAATGAACTGAGAAAAATTTCCATAAATAATGTTGTTGTACTATGCCTCCTTTTTTCTAGGAATTGTTCCAGATCATGGAGAATGTGCTGTTACCATCCATCCTAATATAAAGATCATATTCTACTATGTGTGTTTCATATTTGCCTTTCCATATCCATTCTCATAGTTCATTTTTACCTTTGAGTCATCTCATGGATACAACAACTTAGTAGTGATTTATTTTGAGCCATAAAATAAAGGACTTTCATTTGACGAAATTATACAAGTTTGCTCAAATTGCTTTCTGGATCACTTTAGGCTTATTTATTGGGCCTAGTTAAGTGAAAACAACTTGTTGTTCGTGTTTTCTTACTTGCTTCCCCCAATTTCCAACAATAATAAATAATTGGGTTTTAGGTTTCATGACACCCTTCTTCCATTATATATGGCGTCACGAGTGAAATCATTTTGGGCTTCCACTTAAACCTGGCTTTCTCCTTTTGTGAACCAATTTTTGAAAACAAAAGAATGTCGGGTGATCCTTGCATGCTGATCATATTGGGCGCAAAGAAAGTGGGCAAGGTTGGGCGCCCAAACGCAATGCAAGGTGATTTTGAAAACTCGGAAAGTGCTTCAACGATATAATTTTTCTTCTTTACGCAAAATCACCCGGGGATGATAAGTCTTTGTATGAACACAAAGAGATAAAAAGGAATTAGATCATGGGGACATACACTCTCTCACTGGATATCCCTTTGTCTTAGCTTCATCCATCATTTCATGAAATCAAAATCGAAGGTATTACACTAAAGATATCTCAATTTTAGTCCAAAACGTCAATTTTGGGAGTAGTGTTGAGAGCATTACAAATGTTAAGTTATCAAAAGGGTAAGGTCAATTTTCTTTGGAGGTGTTCTCCATATGTTTTCCACATCCCACTCTTCCATGTCCTCCACACTCCACATTATCCTTTCCCTCCACATCCATTCTCTCCCATTCTTTTTCTTCCACATTCCTTTGCATTCCCTTACTCTCCCCTGCATTTTATATTCCTCCCTTTCCCACCTCCACATCCTCCCCACTAGTACACATTTATGCATCCATGCGGACCTCCTCTACACTCACTCCCCTCAACCTCCTCTCTACATGCCTATATCCACTCACCCCTGCATCACCCCTATCCCTCTACCTCCACACATGTTTTTCCATGCGAGATAAAGAGGTGGCCTTCTTCGTACCTCCACACTTGTTTTCCTCCGAATATGTTTTATCTATCCAAAGTTTTTTTTTCCCTTCACCTTGCACACATCCCAAGACACCTTTCAACAAACCACAATATGACATGTGGCACATACAACCAAATCATGACATGTGGATGTATCCTAGCTGGACACTTGGCAAGTATGGTTGGCTAGTGGTGACTGAGCAGTGACATGGCAAGGTTACTAGGTGGCGATATGGCAACCAAAAATTACACTAACAACAAGCTACATATGTTTTCTATGGCTCAATCTCTTCTACCACACTCTATACTAATAAGGAAGCACTCTTCTTTATAAAGAGCTCAATTCTCTCTCCCAAAATGCATGTGGGATAATAGGGAGAATTTTAATCAATAACTTCGATTGCACAAGGAAACTAATCGACGATGGTTGAGTCTCCATCTTTCAAAGGCCATATATTGAGCTCCTGGTGTCGATATTGGGTAAACAAGAGCTCATCAGAAAGATAAGAAGGTGAAGAACATATTGGTTGTAGTTTTAGGGATGAATCTTGCAATATTTTTCTGAAAAAAAATCAAAGAACATTCTCTCTCTCTCTCTCTCTCTCTCCACACACATATTACACAAGGTTTCTCGACCCCTGCCACCTATACATCAAACTCCACCTAGCATGGCCATGACATATCCATGTCATTCTACTAGTCCACATCACTTGTACGAGTTCCACATCGTCTATACGGTTCCACATCATTTTTTAGGGTTTTTCTTTAGAATTTAAAATACATATTTAATTATATATTTTGCTTCCATTTTTCAAGCCACCACCATGATTTTTCACATATGGTTCCTCCAATTCAACTCATTGAAAAAAAAAATTAACCTATCACCTACCAAATTTGTTACCATTGCATATAATTAGACCTCTATGCCTCAACCAGAATTGGGGATTTTACCAATTTCATGAGTTTCCCAAATTCTTAAACATAATCACTATGTAAATCCATAATTTATATCATTAACACTTCCATGCCTACCATATTCATTCTGAAGACATTATTTGTGCATTTCAAAACCATGAAAACCAATGACCCTTTATACCTTTCTTTATTGACATTTTGTCAATCATATGGTATGCAACAACATTTTCCCCAATTTTCACAAAACTAATTTAAATTTGGGGATTATCTTCTATTACACCTCCATAAGTAATCCAATTACTCTGGAATCATTACAGTTGGGTAAATGAAGCACTCGATTTAAAATTTGTAGGCTTCAAATACTATTTTCCCCGATTATTCTCCATGAGGCATTTAGTCAAACACGTGGCATGAAAATTGTAATTTATTTATATATAAGCTAACTTCTAGCCCATACAACCCCAATGTTGTAACTTGTATCTTTAATACCACTTTGTAATGTACACAGTCATCTCATTAAGCTGAGAAGAACAATATTACTTGGAATTTCTAGGCAATTGAAATTTTGTATCCAAAATACATTTCCCATAAACAATTACTCCACAACCTATGAGCACATTTAGCCATCTCATCACATAAAAAATATTTCTACTCATACATTTATTAATAACAGTTGGCACATGGACAATTACATAAACATTCATATGAATTTACAATAGTATTCATAGATATCTCTTTCAAATACTTGTAATTATATCATATTTGTGATTATGGCTCCTTCTAGCATACCCACAAGGCCATTTTCAATAAACTAATATGGTTGGACATTAAATTATATAATAGAGGTAGAATTATTCTCTCCACATTAAAATATATGGTTGTAGAATCCTCAAATATGCATAGAAATCATTACCAAAAAACCTAGCATGCACTGTTGAGCCCATTGGTAATTCAAGACTGGTATTTCTTCAATTAATGCATAATATTTTAACACGATAAAGCCACAGTGATTAATCTTCAACAATTAAAAAATAATAGTTAATTACTTATTTGATTTAATAGATGCACTTTAGGAATATATCCATGGGAGCATTTTTCATCCCAACTATAAACATCAGGTCATGTAGGTGCCACCCCTATGCCAAGCAATGAAACACCAAGGGAAAATTCACTAAGTATGGATATGGTTTTCCTCCCTTATCCCAACAACTAACAACTACATCCAAGGAATTACCTCTCATCCCATTATTTCTATAGAATTCCCACTCTCTAGCCCCTCTTTTCCCCTCATCCCTACACAACACAAGGAATGGGATCCCCTTCACTACTAAAACATCCCTCGAGATATCCCACATCCAACAAATGATCCAACATAGTATAGCTAGGAGATATATAATGCTATAATCCAAGGAAAACTCTTATGTAAATCAATTCCTCTTAATCCCAGAAATAACTCATGGACATTCTCATGGATTCCACATAATTTCATGGTTTCAATTTTTGGCAACAATATTGTGGTAGAAGAATGTCCTTCTCCCCTAGCATACATGAATGGTAGATTGAATCAATGGTTTTCCCCGTGTTATTCGATCCCCAAGATTACATGCAAAATTAGGATTACGTGACTAATACATGGGCCCCTTATAAAACTTAGGAAATAACATAAGGAAAATAATACAAAGGGATATGTAGGCTTGGGGAAATAACACATGGAAAAAAAAAAAATATTATTTTAGTGACTCCCCTACTTCCTCTATTGTTGGTTCATTTCCCCCATGGTGCTCCTAAGGATATATCAACCCCAAAGTGAATGTGTTTATTAGTTTATTAATTATATTATTAATTCAAATATAATGAAATGGTAATTTACTTACCCACTTACCATATACTTGCATATTATGGTCATACACTCATAAAGGGTATTACAAAAAATGAAAGCCCCTTAGGGAGCCACAAGAAATTTTGAGCCTCCAAGCATAAAGATGATAGGTAGGTTTGCAAGTTCCTTCAACAATGAGCATGGTTAAAATTATCATTCAAGTGTTATTGAGTGCACACAATAGAAACCTGAACTTCATATCAATGTTACTTATAATAAACATGATGCACTTGATTCAATTGAGAAGATCATCAATCTAGAGGATTAGATATCAGTTATTGACTCTGATTTTGTCTAGGGATCTATAATAAGTCATGATGCCCGATTTTTCTTTTGATGCCTTTTTTTCATTCATTCATTTATTTTTATTTTTAAAACACCTACAGGTTGTCGGTATTATGACATCCATAATGTCTCTCCCATGGTGTCCACGTCGTTGATATATAGTTTATCGTCGCTCAACCGACGTTGTCGTCCATCAGTCTTCCAACATCTATAGCGTTTCTCCCATGGAATTCACGTCGCAAGCGAGATTTCATACACGTCATAAATCCCATGGAGTTCACATCGCAAGTGAGATTGCATACACATAGGAATACTGACATTATCTGGCATCGGTATTGC
This sequence comes from Picea engelmannii, assembly GCA_009831015.1. Taxonomy (NCBI): domain Eukaryota; kingdom Viridiplantae; phylum Streptophyta; class Pinopsida; order Pinales; family Pinaceae; genus Picea; species Picea engelmannii. The sequence goes on from ML784027.1 coordinate 1,046,576, forward strand.
GACGTTTCGAGCTTCGCTACCATGGTGTGCATGTAATGGAGACAATATCTATGGCGTCAGAAAAGTGACGTCATGTGAAACGATGTTTAAGGGGGTCTGTTGTTTTTTGTTCTCCCGACAATATAAAGTGGCAATTGCTACAAACGCGTCGTCGGAATTTGACCCAAATGTACTAGTGTGCCATGGATTTGCAATCCATCATCCCAAAATTTTGAAGGACCTTTACAACATACTTCCCTTACCTAGGAAGGTTTCACCACTCTTCTGCCATACTTATAGTCCCAAATAATAATGCATGAGACCAAGATCCTTCATATTGAATTCAGAGGCTAACTCCCTCTTACAATGAATAATGAGAGGCTCTGCACCTATCAGAAATAAATCATCAACATATAATAGCAAGATCACAGGTGCATCATTCACAACCTTTTAATAAAGGTTTGGATCATCATAGCTCTTGGAAAATCCTAGTCTCATCAAGTAACTGTCAATTAATGCATACCAATATCTTGGAGCTTGCTTGAGTCCATATAAGGCCTTATTTAATCTACATACATGGGTTTCTCTCGAGTGTACCTCGAAACCTTGAGGTTTCTCTATGTATACTTATTCTTCAATTACTCCATTGAGAAAATAGGTCTTTACATCCACCTGATGTAAACTCTAACCCATGGATGTTGCAAGAGATATGGTGGCTCTAATAGAGGTATATCTGGCAACTAGAGAAAACGTCTCATCATATCCTTCTCCCTCCTACTGGGAGAACCCTCTATCCACGAATATTTCCTTGTATTTATCGATACTACCATCTACTGCATGCTTTATATTGTAAACCCATTTTCAAGTGACTACAAAATTTCCTTTAGGTCTAGGCACAATTTCCCATACATCATTTTTCATCATGGATTGATATTCTTCCATCATAGCTTCCTTCCATTCTTTCTTCTTGAATGCTTCTTAAAAGGTGGAAGGTTATGCATTGACAAGACTTGTCATGAGTGTCACATAACTAGAGAATATTTTGGGCCTCTTTCTCTCCCTAAAGGTGCCATTGGGAGCTTTATGTATTTTTTCTTCCTATAAGGTGGATTCTAGCCATGCTGGTCATTTTTTGTTCTTGGGTACAACAACTAGTTCTACAGGTTCAAGTGGTTGGTTTGTTTCTTCACCAAGATGTTCTGGAGAACATGTACTTTCTTACTTGGGATATTCATGTTCCTCTTCATCGTTGGAGTCTATGGAATCTTCTATAGATTTCTTGAAGTCAATCTTCTCATCAAAAGTAACATACCTGTTGATTTCAACCTTAGGTTGATATGGGACATAGATTATGTAAGATTTTGATGTCTCACTATATCCAATGAATACGCACTTATTTCCTGAAGGTTCCAACTCCTTCCTTTTGTCCTTAGGAACATGGATATAGACAGGACAACCAAAGATCCTTAAGTGTTCCACACTTGGATTTTTTCTGGAGAAGGCTTCTTCTGGAGTCATGTTCTTCAATACACGATGAGGACTTCTATTTTGAATATATGCGACTATCATAGTTGCTTCTCCCCATAGAAACATGGATAGATTCTGGTCATTCATAATTTCCTTAACATATTCTTCAATGGATCAGTTATTTCTTTCTGCCAAACCATTTTGTTGAGGATTATGTGGGACAATTATCTCCCTCCTAATCCCATTTGATTTACAAAAGGAAATGAGCTCCTTGGAGGTGTATTCTCCTCCATTATCAGATATTAGTGTCTTGATCTTCTTATCTGTCAAGTTTTCCACCACTTCATCTTTGAATTCTTGGAACTTGCCAAATACTTCATCTTTTGTCTTTAACAAATACATCCATTTCTTTCTTGAGAAGTTATCTATGAACGTCACATAGTAAAGAGAGCCTCCTAGAGACTTCACTGGCATATCATTGTTGGCATTATTATATGTGTTGTCATTGATGGCAACATGAGTCAAACATGTACAATAATCAGAGGAAAAGAAAGATCACCTTGGGGCAGAAGCAATTTGTGATAATTGTTGATCACGATAGGATCAACAGTGATACTATGTTCCTAAAGCTCAGAAGGAAGGACATTAATTGAAGCTTAAAAGGGAGATCACATTGCAGAAACGTTATCGGGATTGAAATCCCCACAGTAAAAATCCAAAAGAATAAAGGAAGAATCTTGTTCGTTTATGTATTTCTCGAGAAAATCTTAGACCGTCAGATCACGCAAAAGCCAGAGCCTACACAGAAGAATCAAGTGTGAAGGATCGTGGAAATCTAATCGTCCATTCAAATTTTGGGAGTAATCGCAACCATTTGATCAGTTAGAACCACTGATCAAAGCCAAGTGGAAGGACAACATAAATTTCGAGACATTGGAGATAAGGCAGAGGAACGAACTCACAAAGTCATGAAAATATGTCAGTCGTTAGATCAAGGAGGGACTTTGGATGAATTATCGACCATTCGATCCAGTTTAGTGGAAGGACAGTGTAGGCCACAAATATCCTGGAGTCTCGGATTAAATGAACTATCGTCAACTGTTGATCTGGAGTGAAAATATTGGAACCGTGAGATCACAGTAAAGGAAAGGAGAGGGTCAACTCTGGCACCGACCACTCTGGTGAAAAGAATCCAAGAACATGTAAGTTTACTCGAAGGCCGAAGCCCCAAAGTCATGAACTACCGTCAACCATTGATCTGGAGTGAAATATTGGAACCGTCATATTGTAGTAAAGTGAAGGAGACGGTCAACTCCGGTGCTCACCACTTTGGAGAAAAGGGGTCTAAAACATGTAAGTTCACCCGAAGGCCGAAGCCCCAAATTCCCGAAGTGAATGAGGGCCATCAAATCTGGGCAATGCATCGTGACTGTTAAATGAGGATAGGCAGGTCCAATGGTGGTCAACTTTGGCGCTGACCATTTCGACAAAAAGGGATCTAAAACATGTAAGTTCACTCGAAGGCCAGAGCCCCGAAGTGTCGAAGTAAATGAGGGTCATTGGATCAAGAATTCAGGTGAAAATTAAACCGTCTGATATATGATCCAAAGGGGAAAGACATATGACACTTCAGGAGATCCACGTCGGCAACACCACGTCATCAAGGACACATGGCACAATTAGTGGTGACAAGTGTCAAGGTCTAGTTGACACTTTAGGTATATGAAAGTCATGAATCTAGGTGACACGTGGCAACCACTCAACCACTGCCACGTCAACAGTGATGTCAGCAAGCCACATCACTCTGGGATTACAGCCTCTGGGGATATTCAACTTCTCCTACCAGCAAACATACCTGAAGCATCAAAGGTTGAAGTCATGAAATAATGTTGGTCGTTGATTTAAGATTCTCAGGAATCTTTCTCGATCATTGGATTAAGCCAGTGGAATAAGATTAATTCATGATTGTTGGATTAGTCAATGTGATCAAATAGGTACGAGGAGATCCAACCGTCGAACAAAAAGGTAAGATCAATGGTTGATCACAACTCCACCACTCCACCACTCCAGCTACAATTGAAACTAAGGAAAGGGATGAATATCCTGCAGTTGGGTCTCTTTCGGGAGTTATCTTGACCGTTGAATGACAAAGTGGAAAGATAGGATAAACAGGGCCAAAGTTAGGAAGTCCCGAAGAAAGGGGCAGTCATCCACTTATTGGATGATTAAAACATGTCCATTGATCTAGATCATGAAAGAGCTCCAAGAGAGAGAAAATCCAGTTGTAAACCTAAAGGTCAGATCTACGGTGATGAGCCTATTTGACAATTCGACGAAATATAGAAGAAGTTCATAAAAGAACAAAACTCTCGAAGCTAGGAAGCACCGAAGGAAACAACAATCATCCATCTCACAATTGAATCCCATCCATTAGATAAGGATAAGAAAATTGTGAGAAATTAGTCCTTTAAAAGAATGATCGGACCATTGATCTGAAACCATGATCAACGATGAGGATTAAAATCTGGGAATTGAAGTTGCTCAAGATGTAACACTTCGAAAGATATCACTTCGGCGATAAAAAGAACTTGGTGAAAAAAAGAAGAAATTTTCCAGAGCGTCGAAGCCCGAAGAACATGGTCCCAACATTGGACATATGGGAGCTAAAAGAAAAAAGGGGGGGGGNGACGTGGTTCCAGAGACAGTCATATAATAAGGTAAGGAGATTAAATGGAGAATAAACCCGAGGTTACGAGCCCATGGTCATTTGAACATTGGGTTGAAGGAAGTGTCTCATACAAAATTCATTTATGTAAACAATTTAAGGTTTGTAGAGTAATTCGACGGAGATTAACACCATAACAATACAGAGAGTCGGTAAAATCTCAAATATGATATGTTGGCAAACTAGGGATGCAACAGAAGCATAGGAATGATATAATGATTCGATCCATATCTTTGATCAACTCATGAGGAAAAAATTTGAATCAATATTAGTCTTCTAATTAACTTAAGAAACTTACACGATAAATTAATGAATAAAAGGAAAATATTATTCATGTTAAAATTAAATGAAGGGGTGCAATGGTTCATTTCAAAGGGACACGTTATTTCAAAGTGGCACCCTTTGGAGGACTATATAAGTAAAGGAATATGAAGAGAAGAATGTGTCTTGGTGGATTAAATATATGTATATATAATGGATTGAATGGAAGTTCATTCTATCGGGTTGGTGCTTGTTTACAAGTTGAGTCTTGTTATGAGGGTTAGATTCCTCACATCTCAGTTGGATCTAAGATCAACAACCTAGGTCTTTTTATGAGGGTTGGATTCATCGTTTCTAAGTTGGATCTGAGAACTACAAGTTGGGTCTTTTATCAGAGATTTGGATCTCTCATATTCAGTTGAAGTTGAAGATATTAAAGGATTGATTTTATATGTATTCATTCAAGTTAAATAAATAAAAGAAAGATATTATATCTACTTCATAAAGTTTGTGTTTTAGATGTTTATGAATAATTAATTGAACTGCATATATTATTCAGTTAGTTTAGTTAATCTATGAAAGTTTGAAAAGTATCCAAATGCTAGAGACACTAATTCACCCCCCCTCTCAGTGTCAAGTGTATATTTCAACCTAATGGACTGTCAGACCTAGTCAAAGAAAAGATTGGACACTGCACCTCTGCTAAAGTGCTATGGCTCCAGTTGGAGAATTCTTATCAAAATAGAGAACAAAACAAAGAAATGGATAATTCCAATCAGTTTATAGAACAAAATACAGAACAAGAAAGTTCATATCAGAACAAAGAACAAGACACGGAAAAAAAGAATTACAATCAGATTAACGAACACAACTCAGAAATAAAGAAATCAAATCAGATTGAAGAAAAAAATACAAATAAAGAGAATTCTGATCAGAATAAAGAACAAAACACAGAAGATGACACTTCCATGAAAGAATTTATGCAAACCCCAGTCATCAACAGAGAAGACTACTACATCAAGGAATTGATGAATACCTCAGTATTCAATAAAGAAAAACTATTAGATTTTAAGACTGATGTTATAGCTACATTTGAAATGATAAGTATGGAACCAACAAATGGTTTATATATTGAAGTTACTAAGGATGTTCTTGACCAGCTTGAATACACAGTTATGTGCACTTTTGAAGAATTGGAGAAACTTCAAAAGGAATATATGTTGCTACTACAACAGTTAGATCAATCTAACCATGAAGAGCATGAACAAAAGATTCAGCGAGAAGACAAAGAAAAAGAAATTAAAAGATTGAAGACTAAAGTTTCTAATCTAACATAATAAATGGAAGAATTAAAGACATGTGACAATAAAATAAAAGAAGTGCTAGAAGAAACAAAAGAAATGGTCATCTGTCTAAAAACTCAACTTGAAGAAACTAAGAAAAATAAAGAAGCCCAGAAGATCCAATTAACTAAAAGAGAAGAATCATGTCACATGTTGGAATTGGAAATTATTAACGTCAAAAAGATAAATGAAAGTACTAATGCAACTCTAATGACTCAAATTGAAGAAGCAAACAAAAATAAAGAAGAACATAATATCCAATTAACTAGAAAGGAAGAACCATGCCACAAGTTGGAATTGGAAGCCATCAACCTCAAAAGGATTCAGCTAGAAAATAAGGAAGAAATCAAAAGAATGAAGAATGAAGTTGTTGATCTAACAAAAGATCTAGAAGAGTTAAAGACATGAAAAAACTAATAACTGCATAGAAATCTTGGATGATACAGAAGATATAGTCATCAATATAAAAACTCAACTTGAAGGAGCTAAGGAAAAAGAAGAAGCCTTGAAGATTCAGTTGACTAAAAAGGAAGAAACATGTCACATGCTGGAAATGGAAGTTATCAACCTCAAAAAGAAGAACAAAAAGACAAAATCAACTGTAAATTTCAAGAACAACTCAGCTATCCTAGATAGGGTCTAGAATAGTCAAAGACCAACTGGTGACGAAACCGATCTTGGATACAATAAGAAAGAAGAAGGTGGAAAATGGAGCATCATTCAAAAACATGATAAAGGATCATACTCCTCAAAAGAAAAAGGTACAGTCACAAACCTAAAACAAACCATGAACGTTGTCAAGGAAGGAAGCTATAAAAGTAAAAATCAAGAAACATATTAAAAGACAAACTTTGCATGTCACAACAAAACCAAGTATGGAAACATCTTCAATGGTTATTTTTTTTCATGTAATAACTTTGGTCACAAAGAGTTGGAATGCAAGAATCCCGAAAAAGAAAAAATCAGAAAGGTCCAATAACTCAATGAGATGTTGGAGATGCAATTATGTTTGCTACACTTCAAAGTTTTGTCATACAATGAGATGATACAGCTGTGATAGGTTTGGTCACAAATCCCAAAACTACAGAAAATCAAGAAGTCAATCCATGAGAAATAATTCATACAAGTCAGAAAGAAAATCTAATGACGGTTGGAAGAAAAGAAGAAATGACAAGTATCTAAGAACAAATCTAGAAAAGAAAGATCCTACAAACAAAATATCTCATGAAAATATATGGAGAAGAAAATCTGAAATAGAAAGTAAGAGAGATAATCTGGCACCTGAAAATGAAGAAATTGATAACAAGAAAATGATGGGTGAAGTTCCTAATAAGGAAGGTGAAATTCATAGATTTGAATATGAAATGGATCAAACTCAAGAAATGAGAGTTCCTAAAGAAGAATATGACACAATAGCAGATCATGATGATATCATGCAGATCAAGAAGATTAGTAAGATTCACACCCTTGTCCTTTAGGACAAAGGAGAAGAGAGTAAAAACCTATGAAACAGTAAAAACTCAATGGGAGTATTTAATTTGGTCATCAAATGAGGAAGCCATTAGATTAGTTTTAAAAGACATTGGTATCATAGATTGAGATAACAACTGGCACATTCACAGGGGGAGAAAAAAAGTAAAAAATTAACTCTTTGTCATTGATGTCAAAGGGGGGGGGAAACAGTAAAAAGAAACTAGTATTAATATTTGGTATAAGTAAAATTTCAATCCTCCAACCTGAAAATGAAATCAGTGAAAGGGGGAGTAAAAGTATTTGTTTTACAAATATGTTGTCCTCAATGCCAAAGGGGGAGATTGTTGGCATTATTGATTATGTGTCATCATTGATGGCAACATGAGTCAAACATGTACAATAATTAGAGGAAACAAAATAACATCTTGAGGCAGAAGCAATTCGTGATCATTTTTTATCATGATAGGATCGACAATGATCCTATGTTCCTAAAGCTCATAAGGAAGGACATTAATCGAAGCTCAGAAGGGAGAGCGCATTGCAAAAATGTTATCGGGATTGAAATCCCCACAGTAAAACTCCAAAAGAATCAAGGAAGAATCATGTTCGTTGATATAGTTCTCAGGAAAATCTTGGACCGTCAGTTCACGCAGAAGCCATATCCTACACAGAAGAATCCTGTGTGAAGGATCGTGGAAATCTAATCATCCATTCGAATTTCGAGAGTAATCGCAACCATCAGATTAGTTAGAACTACTGATCAAAGCCAAGTGGAAGGATAGCGTAAGTTTTGGGACATTGGAGATAAGGCAGAGGAACGAACTCGCGAAGTCACGAAAATATGCTAGTCGTTAGATTAAGGAGGGGCTTTGGATGAATTCTCGACCATTTGATCGAGTTTAGTGGAAGGACAATGTAAGCCACAAATATCATGGAGTCTCGGATTAAACGAACTACCATCAACCATTTATCTAGAGTGAAAATATTGGACCCGTCAGATCACAATAAAGGAAAGGAGATGGAAAACTCCGACGCTGACCACTCCAGCGAAAATAAGCCAAGAAAAGGTAAGTTTACCTGAAGGTCGAAGCCCCAAAGTCATGAACTGTCGTCCACCGTTGATTTGGAGTGAAATATTGAAACCGTCAGATCACAGTAAAGGAAAGGAGACGGTCAACTCCAACATTGACCACTTCGGCAAAAAGGGGTCTAAAACATGTAAATTCACCCAAAGGTTGGAGCCATGAATTCCCGAAGTGAATGAGGGCCATCAGATCTGGGAAATGCATGGTGATTGTTGGATGAGGATAGGAGGGTCCAATGATGGTCAACTTCAGCGCTGATCACTTTGGATAAAAGGGGTCTAAAACATGTAAGTTCACTCAAAGGCCAGAGCCCCAAAGTCCCGAAGTGAATGAGGGTCGTTGGATCAAGAATTCAGGTGAAAACCAAACCGTCCAATATATGATCCAAAGGGGAAAGACATATGACACTTCAGGAGATCCACGTCAGCAAGACAACGTTAGCAAGGACACATGGCACAATCAGATGGTGACAAGTGTCAAGGTCTAGTTGGCACTTTAGGTATACGAAATTCATGAATCTAGGTGACACATGGAAGCCACTCAGAAAGTGCCACATCAACAGTGATGCTAGCAAGCCACGTCACTCCGGGATTACAGCCTCCAAGGATATTCAACTTATCCTACCAACAAACATACCCGAAGCGTCGAAGGTTGAATTCATGAAATAACGTTGGTCGTTAATTTAAGATTTGTAGGAGTCTTTCTCAGTCATTGAATTAAGGCAGTGGAATAAGATTAAGTCTTGACCGTTGGATTAGTCAATGTGATCAAATAAGTATGACGAGATCCATTCGTCGAACAAAAAGGTACGATCAACGTTTGATCAGAACTCCCCCACTCCAACTACAATTGAAACTAAGGAAAGGGATGAATATCCCGGAGTCAGGTCTCTTTCGAGAGTTATCTTGATTGTTGGATGACAAAGTGGAAATATAGGATAAACAAGGCCAAAGTTAGGAAGTCCCGAAGCAAAGGACAGTCATCCACTTATTGGATGATTAAAACATGTCCATTGATCTAGATCATGAAAGTGATACAGGGGTGAGAAAATCCATCCATAAACCAAAAGGTAAGATCTACGGTGATGAGCCTATTCTGCATTGCAACGAAATCTAGAAGAAGTTCATAAAATAACAAAACTCCTGGAGATGGGAAGTACTGAAGGAAACAACAGTCGTCCATCTCATAATTGAATCCCAACCATTGGATAAGGATAAGAAAATTGTGAGAAATGAGTCCTTTAAAAGAATGATCAGACCATTGATCTGAAACCGTGATCAACGATGAGGATTAAAATCTGTGAATTGAAGTTGCTCGAGTTGTAACACTCTGGAAGATATCGCTTCGGTGATAACAAGAATTTGGTGAAAAGAAGAAGAAAAGTTATGGAGTGTTGAAGCCTGGAGAACACGGTCCCAACATTGGACATATGGGGGCTAAAAGAAAAAAAAAGGGGGGGAGGAAGAATTTTGAAGCTCGAAAGACGTGGTTTCAGTGACAGACATATAATAAGATAAGGAGATTAAATGGAGAATAAACCCAAGGTTACAAGCCCACAGTCATTTGAACATTGGGTTGAAGGAAGTGTCTCATACAAAATTCATTTATGTAAACAACTTAAGGTTTGTAGAGCAATTCGAGAGAGATTAACACCATAACAATACAGAGAGTCGGTAAAAGCTCAAATATGATCTGTTGGCGAACTAGGGATGCAACAGAAGCATAGGAATGATATAATGAGTCGATCCATATATGTGATCAACTCATGAGGACAAAATTCAAATCAAGATTAGTCTTCTAATTAACTTAAGAAACTTACACGATAAATTAATGAATAAAAGGAAAAGATTATTCATGTTAAAATTAAATGAAGGGATGCAATGGTTCATTCCAAAAGAACACATTGTTTCAAAGTGGCACTCTTTGAAGGACTATATAAGTAAATGAATATGAAGAGAAAAATGGGTCTTGGTGGATTAAATATATGTATATATAATGGATTGAATGGAAGTTCATTCTATTAGGTTGGTGTCTGTTTACAAGCCGAGTCTTGTTACGAGGGTTGGATTCCTCACATCTCAGTTGGATCTGAGATCAACAAGCTAGGTCTTGTTATGAGGGTTGAATTCATCATTTCTCAGTTTTATCTGAGAACTACAAGTTGGGTCTTGTATCAGAGAGTTGGATCTCTCATATTCAGTTGAAGTTGAAGATATTAAAGAATTGATTTTATATGTATTCATTCAAGTTAAATAAATAAAAGAAATATATTATATCTACATACAGTTTGTGTTTTAGATGTTTACGAATAATTAATTGAATTGCATATCTTATTCATTTAATTTAGTTAATCTATGAAAGTGTGAAAAGTAGCCAAAAGTTCCAGACACTGATTCACCCCACCCCCCTCCCCCCCCCTTTCTCAATTTCAAGTGTATATTTCAACAAGCACCACATACATCTAAGTGTATCATATCCAAGATCTCCTTGGATCTATTCTCACTACTTGGAAATGGCTTCTTAATATTCTTCCCAAGTGCACATCCTCTGCAAACACCTTCGTGCATTGATTGTAGTTCCGGTATTCCTACCACCATCTACTTTAGAAATGGCAATGCTTGATAATGAAGGTGAGCATACCTTCTATACCATAACTCACTAGGATTAAGTTCATCATGTACAAGAGATTGAGCATTCTGACCTAGGACTTTATAAAATCTTCCTTCATGAATCCCAATGACTCCATCATCTTCTATTTTTGAATCTTTAGACCATACAAGAAATTTTCCATCAACAAAGGTTATTCTCTCTCCTTTGTCTTCCAAGCAAGAAATAGATACTAAATTCTTTTTCAAACCAACAACATATAAAACATTGCTAAGATGAACATTGTTACCTAATTCCATTTTGATAGAAGCTTTTCCAATTCCCTTGACTTCCTAAGAGTTCTTGTCTCCAAGTTCCACTTTATGATATGTTTCCTTTTCCTTCATCCTTGAGATATTTTCACGATCACTTGTCATATGTCTTGAAGCTCCACTATCGATCAACCGCATGTCGTCTTCAAAAGATCCTGTAAGAGTTGAGTAGTAGAAGAAATTGTTTCTTCATGCTTGGATTTTTTTGAAGGTTCATCATTGGCAGCTGACGCAGGGTGTCTTTCCTTTCTCTTCTTTTCTAGTTTAGGACAATGCTTTTTGTAGTGGCCATATTCATGGCATCCAAAACATTTTACCTTTGACATATCTTTATTATGATTGAATTTCTTTCTTGAGTTAAATCTTTTCTTACCTCCATTTCTCTTGAACTTTGTTGCATAGGACTAAGCATCCTCTTCCTTTTGATATATTCCCTTTGAGTTTATCTTTGTCTCTTCTTGTGTGCAATAGGTCCAAAGTTCTTCCAGCGTTGGAAACTACTATCTTGTATTCATGCTTGCAGCAAATGCATCCCATGATCCAGAAAGACCATTAAGTGTTATATTCACACTTTCCTTTTCTGGAACAACTTCTTCAATAGCTTGTAGTTGATCTCTCAACTGAGAAATCCTCACAACTTATGAGGCTACAATGTCATCCTTAGTCATATTTGTGTCACGAATCTCATTCTTCAAACTCATCACTTGTCCAATATTTATGACTGCAAAAAGGTTAGTTAGGGCATCATACATCTTCTTGGATGAGTCAAGATTGGATATGTAGAGTATCAAGTGATCTTTGATAGAGTCCACAATGATACTCATAGTGTTTATGTCATTGTCCTTGAACTTCTCCATTGCTACAACATTTTGAGGTTCATTTTCTTTCCCTGCTTCAAACTGTGGTTCTACAATCTTGCCCTTCACGATATCAAGAACTTTGTTCATGGCAAGGATGAGGCCAATCCTTGTCGTCCATGCTCTGAAGTTTGAAGCTCCTTCTAGCTTGTTCTATGACTTCATGGAGTAAGTCATGATTGCCTTTTACTTTGACTTTGACCCAAAAATTCAACCTTGACATTTTTGCTAGCTGAAGGTACCAAGAGGTGTGTTAGGCTAAGGTGCACTAGAATGCCTAATAATTATGCCAAATGTTTCACTTGAAGTGCCCAAAGAGTTAGGTTAGGGTTTGTTGCAGCTGCAAAATTAGAAACCCTAGTTGCAGCTGCAACTGGTGCCACAACAAGCTTGACAAAGGAACTATCGATCTACCTTCCAGTGGTTAGACTGTTCTGAAGATAGTGTGGGCCCATAACCTGTTAAAATATTCAATGTGCTCGTTTAACCATAGACAATATATCAATATTGTCACCCAACCATAGGCATGTAGCCACCCCCAAGCACCTTAACCTTTGAAATATAAAATAATTCTGGAAGCAGCACTAGAACCAAATGTAACCAAGATAGCGCACCTTTCTCCAAGGATAGTGCACCAAGCGGAGAATCCAAAAACCATAGACCAAGACCAATACCCAACTGCAGTCGTTGCAATTGCACTCCTTCCTCTAGACTTGCACACTACTTATCTTTAGTGAGAGTGTGTATATGTACAAATGAGCTCAAGCGCCCTCTATTTATAGTGCTCCTTGTCAACTGTCTAGGCCGACTTCTCCTTTTGGAGAGTAATACTTTAATATTATTCATTTTATTGAGTCGACTGGTCTTCTAGGGTTCTTACACATCTTTTTAGGGTTTTTCTAGATTCTAGAATATTCTATTCTAGTCAGAGGTTACACATGGAGGTTGATACCTCCTGCAACTACCGTAATATCAACACAAGAATCCCTAAACCTGCCAAACAATGCTTTACATCCAAAAATCCTTGACCTTAAAAAAAAATAGGAGGATATTTGAACCTAATAGGCCCCTTGCAAACAAGAAACAAAAACACATACTAACTCATGGGCATGGATTGTTTGGGGAAGAGACAACCCCACCTCCCTCCTCTTGCAACGGTTGAGGAAGTAGTACAAGTGAAGCTCATTGAAGAGAAAACTAGTCGGGCCTGGGAGTTAAACCTCAAGGTGAGGGGGCTCCCCCTCCCTTCTCCATCATCGAACCTCCTACATGTTGGGAACATGTTTCTAAGGGATACCCTTGATCTCCCCGATATCATCCTCGAGAGTGCTCAACTCCAATCCAACTCCACTCTTTTCCTCGGGTTCAGTTCCATGCATGATGGGCTTTGATCCCTTAGGGCCATCCGGAGACTATTCTCTCTTCCTAATAAGATCATCCTAGACAAGGATCTTACTAGGTCATAGTGTGTGAAGCTCAAACACTCCAAGGAGAAGGTTCTAGCAACACGACAAGAATGGAAATGAGCAATCATTAAAGATCTTGAGGGTATCATTTCGGATTCCCCACCCCCTAGGTGGGAACCTTGGCATAGGTCATCCAAATGATAAGCTCATTAGGAGAGGATGCAGGGTTCAAGTATTTCAATAAGACGTTGCAACGACAATGGAGCATTTTGGTCATTGTTGACCATGATTTCTAACATTCTCGATTCATCAAATATCCTTTTTGACCTTGAGACCCATGCAAGCCATGTCCAACCAATCCCAAGAAAAGAAGGTTTTAATTGGTTTTCCATCTGCATGCAAAAGACCAGGTGTTCAAGTGCTTCTAGTGGTTCAAGTGGGGTAGCATTTCTTTTCAAAGATTCCATTTAGGACATGGGTTTTATGGTCACTTCAGATGAGTTTGCTAGGTTCGTGTGGATTTGGATTAGCAACTTAACCCCTCTCCCAATAGACATTTACATTACACAATGCTACTTTCCCCCTAACTTCATCTCATTTTGCTAATCATAATGATTCAATTGAGGATCCCTACCAGAATTTGTATGCTAGTATCACTCAGTGTTAAGTGGTTGGGGAGGTCATCCTCCTAGCCTGACTTTAGTGCTTGTACCAAACCTTATGGATCCCTCTCCACTACCATTTAGGAGATAGATCCTAAGTCAGTGGGACTTCATCGATTGTAAGATGATTCTTTGGGGCCTATTACAGATTATGGAAACTACCTCTTATAGCTTGGAGAATCTCATGAGCTATTAATCCTAAATGGCCTCTCCTACTTCCCAGACTCCCTCTATTTCACATTCTTCCCCCATGATATATGGGCCAATGTGGTGGATTGTGTCATGTCATGTCCATTCTGGACCTACTCCCTTTTATTAGTTATTTCTCTATAACCCTCGTCCCTTAGCTAACCATGCCTACATCTGTTAGAATATGAAGGATTGTGCTCATTTTACCATTGACAATATCACTATTGTCACCCAACCATAGGCCAAAGCCACCCTTCGAGCACCTTAACCTTGACAGAGAATCACTCCAGAAGCAAACCCTAGGCTAGATAGCCAAACAAAGGGTAATGCACCTTTCCCCAAGGATAGCGCACCAACAAGAGCTGATCAGATAGTCCAAACCCTAACCAAGAGATAGTCCAAGCCAAAACGTAACTGCTAGTTGTAGCAGCTGCACCGACATCTCTCATCCAAACTTGCACACAAACTGGGCACTGCAGTGTACATAAGTGTTGCTCTACAGTTCTGAGAATGCCTGCCAGAATGAAGAATGGCCTCCTGTATTTATAGTAATTATGGTTAACTGCCTGGGCCGACTTGTCATTCTGGGTATCTGTCTGTTCAGTATATGATTATTTCTTCTGGACAACTTCTTCTCTTGGAGGCCAATAACCTAATACAAATTATCTTCTTGAGCCGACAAGTCTTCTAGGGTTATTAGCCAACTCATTAGGATTTCTTCTTGCTTCCCGGAGTATTCTATTCACGTCAGGTTTACATGTGGAGGTAAATACCTCCCGTAGCTACCATAATATCAACACTCCCTCCTAGCTAGGGAGGTATTACAGGTAATGGTCTTGAGCACAAAACATACCATTCACCCGGTAGCATCAACATAGTTATATAGACTAGATCATGACTAGATCATGAGCACCATCATCATCATCAATGTCATCAGCTGCATCATCTCTCGAAACCATACTCTATCTAAGTAATCAAACATGATGTTGGATAAGTCACTCACACCATAGAGTGATACAAGAGCCATTCTTCTAATATGGACATGCGTCCTAGAAGAGTAGATGTTCTGAACCATTTTTCATCTAGGAAATCTCTGTCCTTTAATCATCCATCTAGCTGATAATAATTTCCAAAACTAATGATGGTATTCAAGGAAATTAGAAAAAAAATAGAACACAACTATGTCTATTCATGGTAGTACATAACTACAATCCAGTGGTACACTACCACACCAAGTAGCACACAAGTACTTGATCAGCAACATATAGTCACGAACAGTGGAACATATCCACCACAGTAGTCTACATCTACTATCATACAATCTTCATAACAAACATCTGATAGCAACCTGCACAGAAACAATGTTATGATATAAACTGAATCATCTGGGCCAATCTTTCACTCACATCTGTGAGATCTGAAAAAATATCTGCCCTCGGAGTAGAACAATGAGATATCTGGACTATTCTTCTCAAGCAAGGAAGAATAATTGTCTTGTCTTATGAACCTGGACCATGCCCCACCCTGGGCCATTCTTCCTACACTAATCAAAGTGCACCCTGGAGAGAATGTATAAACCCTAAGGAATGTTGAGCCTGGACCATTCCCCACCCTGGGCCATTCCTCCTACACTAATCAAAGTGCACCCTGGAGAGAATGT
>ML784027.1:1071595-1090306 GCA_009831015.1 Picea engelmannii
TTTCTATTTACTAAAATTGTTCTAATAACAATATTCAAATCAAATGTGTGATTAAAGGAGAAAAAACCTATTGTCCCAGAATAAACTCCCCTTGAAGTATTCTCAATAGAGTCAAGAATCTCCATTGCTCTTAGTTTCGGTGCTCCAGTCATTGAACCTCCTGGAAATGCAGCTCTCACACACTCTACAGGACTCACATTATCGCTTTTCTTCCCTCTAATGGTGCTCACTAATGTATGAACTGTTGCATAAGATTCCACGTCCATAAGATTGGGTACATGTACAGTCCCAGGTTCACACACACGGCCAAGATCATTTCGTAAAAGGTCTACAATCATTAAATTTTCTGCTTGGTCCTTCTCACTGCGAAGTCATAGACACAACCCATCAGTATGAGAAAACAAGGAAAAGAAAATGAACATCCGTTTAACAGCCAATAGAATGAATAAGTGTACCCTAACCTGTGTTGCAGTTGAGATCGCAATTTCTCATCATCTATCTGTGAATTTCCACGGGGTATAGTTCCTTTTATAGGTTTGGCTTCCAAAATGCCATTCTGGTCTAAACGTAAAAACCTCTCTGGTGAAGAAGAACAGACGCATATATCACCTTTTCCAAAGTTAAACCATGCTGCATAAGGTGCAGGGTTTTTCTCCCTCAAATTGAGATAAAGGCAAAGGCTGTCTATCACACCAATATGCTTCCATAATTGTGTTGTCAGGCATAACTCATAGCTTTCCCCATCTTTGATGTACTGGAGGCATCTTCTGACATCTTCCATATACTGGTATTTTGACTTCTGCAATTTGAAGACTTCTTGTTGATTATTAATGCCTTCTCTAATGGATAAAGAAGGTGATTTTCTTCTTGCCTCTGCTGCCTTACCAGCTGTTTCAGTTAACCGTAACAGGTTCATCTCTACAGCTTTCATCCATGCTTCAGACTTTGCTCTATTAGACTTGGTGTAATTATGCTCTGAAGAACTAGAAGAAATATCCTCGTGACTATAAGAAGACTCAATTGCACTATGGTTAGAAAAACATTGATGATTCTCTGGGGATCCATTTAAGCTAATTCTTGTTGAATCATTTTTTTGTTGGATATTTTGCATATCCATTCCGTTCTGCAGTTCAACGCTTGGGATCAATGACAGAATATACACATCATCGGTGCAGTGATCAATTGCAATGAGACGGTCTGCAAGGAAGAAACATGCATCAGGAGCTTGTGACTTATGGCGGTTGTACTGTGCGCCACACTCGATCTTAAGTTCATACCTGTTATGTTACAGACATAAAAATTAGCATGTGATTTTGGAATCTGCATTTACTTTTAAAAAATTGTCTAGCAAACAAAAATCAAGACAATACGTTTAGGTGTCAGGACTGCTTCTGAAGCTGAAAGCCCAAGAAGAGGGCAGAAAGGAAAGGAGTGTCGAGATATTTGGAATCCATTCCATGGTATTAGCAAGTTCAATCTTAATTGTAGCAGTAGCAAGCTGTCATTGGGAGCAAAACGGAAAATGATCGAAATCCATATGAAGATCCATTGTGTGTTATGATTCACTTCATCCTGTTAAAACTAGCCTCTCTGGGTATCGTACTCCAAAAATTTTGGCAGATATTTATTTTTTATTTTCTTGAATAAATGGTCTAAAGAGAAAAAAGATCTAAACAAAAGATTCTTACAAGTGAAAAAGAGAAAAGGTATTCATATACATACCCAATATAACCAACATATCCTCCACAAAAGTCGAAAGGTAGCCCTTCATAATCTTCCTTTTGACAAGTAAAAGAATCAAGTTCCTAATACATCAAATACCGAACAATTATATTAAGAAGACAAGTAAATATATATCCTGGCTATTCTAGTTAGCATTCTATATACAATGCAGAACTACAAGCATTTGGCCTACCTCACTTGCAATATAAACAAATTATACACAAATTCATATATCAGTTGGGACAAAATATATGCATTGGCCCTAATAACACAACTAGGAGAAACTGAACACATTGAAAGTCAAAATACAAAAACATTAATATTCTAATGTAGAAAGAGAAATTTTTTGAAAAATCTAGCCCATAAGCCCTGTTGTCGTCCTTATACACACCTACAATCGTGAAAAAGTCCCCAATCCATTTGGTGTGTCCTCAGAGGCACAATGCCTGAGTCCAAACGCATTGTCACCTCGACTTGGACTTCTTTCGTCTAGGCTTACTCCTAGGGAAGCCAAGGGGGGTAGACCCTACTTACTATGTAAGTTGATTAATGAATTCTAGGAGTTGATTTTAGTTTGTTAAGTTAGGGGGAATCTAACCTATATGACAAGCAGCAATGCAAATGCACAATTTCAATGACAGTCAAATCCTTTCCCTAAGGTCAACTAAGACTAGTGCCTAAAGGTTAGGCAAGGGGTCAACTAAGTCTATACAAAAGAATTACAAAGAAATAAGGGATCTAATTACAAAGAGATGTACTACAATAAGTTACCAATGAAATAAAGCAATAACAAATATACAAATGGAAATGTAAGTTACAATATACACAAGAACAAGAATGAGTTAGATAGATACACACAAATGATAAGCTATAGCCAATGAACTCAACAACTAACTAACCATTAAGCATGTAACTTGAAAATGCTGGAAAAAGGAACAAGTGCGCAACTTCTAAAAATGAGAGAGCCAACAAGAGGAAGTGCGCAACTTCTAAAGCAAGGGGGGAAACCACTTACCAAGTGCCCCAAAGAGATGGTGCGCAACTTGATAGCAGCTTGCCCTTGAACAGAAAAACCACTTTAACCACAATGAACTTGAAAGTAAATGCCCAATTTGAAATGAAAAGCTTGGAAATGAAATGCTAGAGATGAATCAAACCATAAGCATGTAAAAGAGACCTTGAACAACAAGGTTTACACAACTCAAAAGATACTGAAAATAAAGTGCAAGTTTTGCGTAATGTATTAGGTAAATTTTAGATAAGTTTTAAGACTTTTTTATTAGGGGGCTTCAGCTAATGTGAAACAAACCTAAGCTATG
Source organism: Picea engelmannii (assembly GCA_009831015.1). NCBI lineage: Eukaryota > Viridiplantae > Streptophyta > Pinopsida > Pinales > Pinaceae > Picea > Picea engelmannii. Next base: position 1,074,637 of record ML784027.1, read on the forward strand.
TGACTACCCCTAGACTCTTACCGCTTTGGCCAAAATGATTGTTGGGTGCTCAAGAAGAAGGGCAAGCAAGGCCCTTCCCTAGCTCCACAGGTCAACCAAAAAAACTTGGGCGCTCAAGCAGGGGGGATACCTAGTGTTGTGAAGTCATCCCTGACTTAGCACCCCCTGTAGCCTCCACAAGCCTCATTTTTGGTGGCAAAAGTTGTACCAGTCCAAAGTGCCTAATTAGGCTAGCTAAATTGGTCCTCCTAGTCTAGATAGAAAATATGAATAACTTGAAATAAAATTTGCAAAGTAAAAGATCTATGCTTAAGATACAAGATAAATTAACCAATTAGATAGTTGCACAACTTAAGCAAGAGATAACCATGTAATGACTTTGCGAGATAAACAAGAATAGAATGAAAAACTAGAGTTTAAAGTTTAAACAATTATAGACAAGACAAAGAATTGCTAGCTAAACTATAGACAAGCCTTACGATATAGCATGGGTGGCAAAGCCAAGCCTCTTTGCTAGGTGTAGGCAAAAGAATTAAATAATGCAATAAAATAACTTGGAAAATAAATGACAATCCTAGCCACTCAAACTTGTCTTAAGGTCAAGTGGGGTAAACAATAAAAATGAGCAACCTCAACTAAGGCACAAGGAGGAGGACTAGTCTACCGATTTTGTGCCAAAGTGGGTATGGAAATAAAAGAGCTTAACTTGAAACAATAAGTGAGTAAACCTAGCCACACAACCTTGCCTTAAGAACAAGTGGGGCAAAAGAATTAAGAACTTAAGACAAAAAATAAACTCTAAGTCCTAGCCTTACGATTTAGCATGGGTGGTGTTGTTGTCCTTATACACACTTGCAAACGTGAGCTAAGTCATGCTCACTTAGTGTGTCCTCGAAGGCACAATGCCTAGGTTCAAAGTCCACGTTGTCACTTTGACTTAAAACTCTTCTGTCTAGGCTAACTCCTAGGGAAGCCAAGGGGGGTAGACCCTAGTTACTAGATGAGATTTACAATTAAGTGTTCTAGGAGTTGGTTTTAATTGGTTAGAAGGTCAGGGGGAATCTAGCCTATGATGTCAATCAACAAATGCAAGATGCAACTATCTAAGTATGAGAGTCAGACCTTTTCCTAGGGCAACTAAGACTAGTGCCTAAGATTGGGCAATGGGGTCAACTAAGTTAGGGGGATATTAGTTACAAGATAATTACAAGTTACAAAAGATTACAAAAAGATAGATACAATTAGATACAAAAGAATATCTAAGATATACAGATTAAGACTAGATACAAAATATTAACAAGTGCTTGAAATGTGCAGGGAAGAAGATATTCAAAGATGAACAACCATCAACACATCAAGCCAAGCATGCTCGCAACAGATAGAATTCCGTTGGACTGCTTTTCAATGGCCAAGAGACGCAAAGCACTCAAGACCCAATCAAGAGAATGCCTCCAGGTGGATGCACACTTCTTGAAGGATCACACCACAAGTACAAGAATTGAGAATAGATGAAAAACGTGGAAAGCCAAATATTCCAAATAAAAGATTTAACCACTTAGATATTATTTATACAACACATCAAAGATAGCTTGCATATGAGTGTAAATTGAAAGACAATGAGATTAGAGAGCTTACAAGTGTGTAATTGTATTGTTGATGTTGTAGATCGAAAATTAAATTAATTAAGTAATTAAGTGTGAGATTAATTTTAGCCCTATCTAGGTGTCAACCCAAAAACTCTCCTCCCCCTATTACCAAGTGGTTGTTGGATGCTCAAGAAGTGAGGCAACGAGGCCTACCCTAGCTTCACAGATCAACCCTAAGGCCGAGTACTCCAGAAAAACTTCTGTGGCTTTCCTCAAAACCCCGTTTTAAATGACGAAGATGGTGAGTTATGGTGTCCTATTAAGTCTAATTAGTTTATTTTAGACCTATGAGCTAAATATTGCGAAGTGTGATTGAGTGCTTGTAGCTTGCTCAACAAAGGATTGCCAAAATACTGAAACTGAAAGATAAGCAGGCTGATGTCTTTAAACAATGAATTTGCAAATTTAGTTCGTAAGCTGTTTGAATTATTGCATGTAGATGTAAGAACTAAAATGCTTGTGAAACTGAGAGCTGAAAATGATGTAGGTTGAGGCCTTTAAACAAATGGATTGCAAGTTAAATTTTAATTTCCGGAAAAGGCCTTGGGAACCCAAACTGGAATTAATGATTGAGCTCTTAGTTTATTAGATTGCACATATGAAGTGTAAGAACCGAAAGTAACTTGTGGAATTGTAAAAGATGATTACTTTACGCCTTTATGAAATTGGTGTTAGCATGCGCATGTGTAAGATAAAGATTAAATAAACTGAAACTTGCATGCAACGGAAAATAAAGATCTAATCTAAGCCACCACAGGCCCTAAGCTAGCATGTGTTAAGTGTGAGATCTACTCTAGATTATTTTAGCTTTAAGCATGCATGTAGAAATCACGACTAATCTAGCTAAGCTTGCAAAGTAAAGACTGAATGAAAGGAAAGCAAGTCGCTTGGGTACAACTCCTTTGGACTTGCGTTTACAGTATTTTAGAGAGAAGAGAAAGAAAAGAAATTGTTACCACAATGAGAGGAGTTGTTTGAGGGTGTGTTGTGCATGGAATTGGGCAGCATGCCCTCTTGTCCTGGTAAGAACCTGCAAAAATCAACAAGCTATTGATTGCTGATTTGAGCTACAACACACTCAACAAAGTTTTGAAATTTTTGTTTTTAGGCAGAAATTTCGTGCATACCAAAACCAGAAAATTGTAATAATTAAGTGACCAATCTAAGCATGTTAGATACCAAAAACCAAATCTGAAAGAATGAGGAAGAGGGACAGAGAATGCTAGTGAAGTGTAAGCGAAGATGAGGGTACATTCGTCCCTGAAGCTATCCCAACAACTTCATAGAGGTGATCTGCAAAACTTAAACCAGAAGTGAGATAGAACAACAGATAATATCCTGCATGCATAGACAATACAACATAGTTTCTATTATACAAGCATGCACAAAATATATAGATGGGCAACTACACTATTTCCTCACCTAGCCTAGTAAACTAATTTACTTGAGCAACTATTTACCAAAACACATAAAGATTCAGAATGATATCACCTCACAATAAGTGGCAAATCCAGACTAATCTTGAACGCCACAGTATCCTCCAAAGCAGTTTCTATATTATTAAATGGGAAGAGGTTGTAGCAACAATGCTACTACAAACTCTTCAAGAGCCAAAACTAGTGAAGCAATGTGGAAGCAATGAGAGAGAGAGAGAGAGAGGGAAGGGAAGAATTCGGTAGCATAAAAATACTGTGAAGAATGATGTGAAATGAGGGAGTGAGAGGTTTCTTATATAGCCTTGAGAGACCAAGAGACCCCTCTTGGATCTTTGACAAGTGTCAAACATCCAAGGAACAAGACAATTCAAAGACAAAAACGAGCCAATGAGAGACTAATCTTTTAGGGTGAGGGGAAATGAAAAAGGAGTCCCACGCTTTTTTCCAAGGCAAATTCCAAAACAGTGTTTGAGGTTTCCACTCTTCCAAGATGAAAAGCGTGAGTCAAAAAAGAGGTAATGCGTGGGAATTGGAGGGATGTGTTGGCATACTTCCAAAAGTTAAACGATTGGTGGAAGAGACCCACGCACTATTGAAAGCAACCTTCCAAATTAAAAAAAGGGAAGTTTCCACGTGAGTTAAAGGAAGTCCGTGAGGGTGACGTGAGGGTGAGGAGGAATGCGTGAGAGGTAAAGAGGACGTGTGTTGGGAGTGTGTTGGCACACTCCTAAATGACAAGTGATTGGTGGAGGAGAGGCCCACGCATTTAATTAATTATATTTCCCATCTTAACGTGGAGAGTGACGTGAGGTCTGAGCCAAAGCATGAGGTACGTGAGGGTGAGAAGGATGAGTGGGAGAGTGTGTGGGACACACTCCCCATGGGGACGTGGAAAGGAAAGGCGTATGAGTGGAAAAGGGGAGGGATCAACGCTCCAAATTAAGAAGCTTTCAAACTATTACGTGGGAGGGGGAACATACCATCCAAAGTGGGGAATTAAATTAAAATTTAATTAAAAGATATGGGTAAAGGGTTAGGAAAGGTATGGGTAGGTTAGGTGGGGCCCTCTCTTTAATTACCACACTTTACTTCATTGTTTTTGGTCCATTATTAAAAAAATGACATTTGTCCATGTCCTGGGTTTGGCAATTAAAATCGTCATTTTCCCGAAAAAACTCCTAAGTGGACAAAGAACCTAGCAAAACTTGTTCAACTGAGTTGAAACTTGGTCCATGGGTGTAGGAGGTCTCATTAGCTTTCTTTTGAGTACAAATACCCCTATCAAAAATCCCGGGACCTAAGTTTTACATTAAATACCCAGAATTAATTAATTAACTCACTAATTAATTAATTCCGAAGCTTAAAAAAAACCTAGCTAGACTTGACGGAATTCCGCGAAATTTCGCGTGTTGTCTTACATGGTCATTTACAACATTCCTAAACACTAGCTACCTATGAATGACTTCATTAGAATGCCTTTCACTACTTTGGAGGATTTATTGGGTGGGAGTGAAAAACTCAAGGGAGATTAACCTGGCTGGTTAGGCCACATTAACCTCTTGAGGATAAAAAACACTCAGTGAAAGGAACTCTCATAATGAAGAAACCCTAAGGCAACTGACCTAACATGATCCATGTAGACCTATTACATTATAAACCCGCGCAGGGGTGTGGAAATCCTGCTTACAAAACTGTGTGTTGGAGCAAAAAAATGCCCTGTAGAACCAAAAGTCATCGACATGTTTGCATCTGATGATGCATATCTTCATAGTACATGGAATTGACCCCCTAGTTGAAGAGGCGGTCAACAGGTAGCAAAGCCAAGCCTCTTTGCTAGTTGTAGGCAAACATAAATAAAAAAACGCAAAACATTTTAAAAGCTTGAGAAATGCAAGCCCAAGAGACTCTCTTTGGGCTTGCTTACAATGTAAGAATGTAGAAGAAGAAAAGGGTATTCAATACCCTTACTTGGGAGGTTGTTTCTTGATGATTTGTGGCCCCAAATGGGCAGCACCTCCTCTTTACTGGTTCAGATCTACAGCAAAACAGCAAGTAAAACTTGTTGGAAAAGCTGCAAAACAACCATAAAACTTGGAAAATTTTCTGTTAGAAGTAACCAGAAATTTTTAGCAATAAAAACAACATATAATAGATTAAATGAGATCTATTCTATGACAGAAATATACCCAAAACTGTTAGAGAAATGTGTATGAAAAGAACAAAAATCTTAAGAGGGTTTCAAGTGGGTGAAGGGATAAATTTTCAGATCTGAAATTTATCTTTTACCAACCCTTAGTGACCTGCAAGTAAAAGAGATCAAGCTACAAGACAAGGAAGGAGGTGAGTAAATTCAAAGATATTAACAAAATACTTTGCATAACAAGAGAAACTACTACACTAAAATCTAGAGCAATACTACTATAGATCTATCTAAGCAAAATACTTTGCTTGGATCTCCTACACTAAATTTATAAGCAAAAACTCAAAGAGAACCAAAAAACAAGTCACCTCCGATGTAGATCCAATCCAAGCATCAAGAATACTTCCAATGCCAACAATTTTCTCCAAAAATTCATTTTATTAGAAGCAAGCTTGAGCAAATACTTGCTACAAGCTTGAGAAATGAAAGAGAGCAAGATGGGAGAGAGGGAAGAGTGGGATGTTAAAATTTTTAATTAAATAAAGTACCAAGGCAAGTGTTTCTCTTCCCTAGGAGCCTAAGGGGTGAGAAAGTGCCTAATGTGGGCCCTAGTCATTTAATTTGTGAGATGCAAATTAAAAGGTGACTTTATGACTAAAGTGAGGGTGAGTGAAGAGACATCTAATCTCAGCCACTCACCTAATCTAATCTCAGCCATTGGATTAAAGAGACTCCTCACCTACCTCATGAGGTCGATTAGGGTAGAGGGGCGCACCCATTCTTGGGTTGTGTTGATTCATTTTGAGAGAGCAAGAGAGAGAGCGTTTTCGAGCAGCAAGAGAAGCCATTTCTGAGAGCTAGGGCACGCTTTCCAAGGCAGAATAATAGCACAGAAATCGAGGCAAAGGTTCAACATACACAAGAGGTCGTACAACACGCATTTCGAGGTCCGTACAGTCATTTGTGTGCATAGAAATCGAGACAGCGTACAACATTTAATTATGTCTGTACTATACGGATTTTATCAGTCCGTACAACGTACTTTTGGCACAGATTTCAAGGAGGGACAGATAGCCACGAACAGGTCGTACCGTACGGATTCCGTACAGGTCCGTACAGTCCTTTCTTGGCATAGAAATCGAGATAGATTGTTGTGTAGGTTTTCTAGGAAGTTTGGCACGGTTTTCAAGGCAGTCGTACAACCATTAATGCGCCCAGAAATTTGTTGAAGCTGCTGGCACATATTTCGAGGTGACCGTACAACATATTGGAGGCACAGAAATTGAGGAGCAGACCTGTATTTGATTGCAGAAAATTCTGGAAAGAATTTTGAGGAGTTGGCTCATTTTCTTGTGTGAAGATTTGGCATAGTTGTCGAGATAAGTTTGTCATTTAAATTTTTGAAAATGAATATGTTGTAACAGAATTCTCTGAAGCTCCTAAATAATAAAAATCTCCCTCTCTCACTGGTTTTCCCCTTGTGGGTTTTTCCAGGGTCAAAGTTAGACCGAAAATTCCTGTGTCTATAATTTTCTGAGTTTTGCATGCTGCTGATATTTTATTTCTGCATTTAAAACGATGTTCAGAATCCTCATGTTTTAGTTCTGAAATTTCTTTTTTGCTAAGTTTTTATATGCTGATATAAAACTGGGTTTGGGCATTAAACATTGGCTGAAAAATCAGCGAGACTGAAACTGAGTTGGGGTCTGAAAATTTAAAATGGGAGAGATTTGGGCATAGTAACTTTACATTGAGAATAAATGTGAAATGAGAAAGGGGTAGGCATTCTTTTATTCTTGGGAAAGAGGAAAGACCCCTATTGAATGAGTTACAAGTGTCGCACATCCAAGAGAAATAAACAAAGTCAATGAAGAGTCACTTATAGGGTTTTGGTAGTGAGTTAGGGTTTGAGGGTTGAGCGAGGGAAGGAGCAAAACACCTTTTCCTATAGTCCAACATTAAGTTAAACACCAAGGCGGGCGAATTTAGGGTTGAGGTGGTTTTTTTCACTTGAACTTTTTAATTCCCACATGTCAATTAGCAAGGGAACACCACTTTAAGTTGTTGGCTAAGCAAGGAGGGGTTCTTTAATTGGAAAATTACTTTTCCAACTTAGGAAAAAGGTTAGGAAACCTTTCCCACTGTCTCTCACGACTTTTTGCTCATTTTACAATTTTTGGCTTTTTTAATTTAGCCAATTATTTGCTGATTTTTGACTGACTTGCACTCCTCATGGACAATGACCTAGCAAAACTTGTCCAATTGAGATGAAACTTGGTCCAAGGGTGTGGGAGTGAAAAGCTCAAGGGAAATTAATAAGGCTAGTTAGGCCAAATTAATAACCTGAGGAAAAAAAACAATCGATGAAAGGAACTCCTCTAATGATAAAGTCCTAGGCAACCGACCTAAACTATGATCCATGCAGACCCATTACAGTATACTCCCACGCAGGGGAGCGAAAATTCCAATTACAAAAATATGTGTTGAAGGCCAAAACTGCCTTGTAGAACCAGAAAATCGTCAAACTAGTAGCACCATCAGGTACATATCATCATGGCACATGGAGTTGACCCCCTAGTTGAAACAGGTGGTCAACAAGGTCTATTCTTTTCATTTCCCCTATCCATATTCTACAAAATAATCGGTGCATCCTGGTAAGCTACTACTGGTGGAATGTCAACATTGTTCTGAGAAGGATTTTCTATGGCTTTGAGTAACTTTTCCCTCTGGAATGTCAACATTGTCCTTATACACACCTACAATCGTGGAAAAGTCTCCAATCCACTTGGTGTGTCCTTGGAGGCACAATGCCTAAGTCCAAACCCACTGTCACCTCGACTTGGACTTCTTTCGTCTAGGCTTACTCATAGGGAAGCCAAGGGGGGTAGACCCTACTTACTATGTAAGTTGGTTAATGAATTCTAGGAGTTGATTTTAGTTTGTTAAGTTAGGGGGAATCTAACCTATATGACAAGCAACAATGCAAATGCACAATTTCAATGACAGTCAAATCCTTTCCCTAAGGTCAACTAAGACTAGTGCCTAAAGGTTGGGCAAGGGGTCAACTAAGTCTATACAAAAGAATTACAAAGAAATAAGTGATCTAATTACAAAGAGACACACTACAATAAGTTACCAATGAAATAAAGCAATAAAAAATATACAAATGGAAATGTAAGTTACAACATATACAAGAACAAGAATGAGTTAGATAAATATACACAAATGATAAGTTATAGCCAATGAACTCAACAACTAACTAACCATTAAGCATGTAACTTGAAAATGATGGAAAAAGGAACAAGTGCACAACTTCTAAAGATGAGAGAGCCAACAAGAAGAAGTGTGCAACTTCTGAAGCAAGGGGGGAAACCACTTACCAAGTGCCCCAAAGAGATGGTGCGCAACTTGATAGCAGCTTGCCCTTGAACAGAAAAACCACTTTAACCACAATGAACTTGAAAGTAAATGCTCAATTTGAAATGAAAAGCATGGAAATGAAATGCTAGAGATGAATCAAACCATAAGCATGTAAAAGAGACCTTGAACAACAAGGTTTACACAACTCAAAAGATACTGAAAATAAAGTGCAAGTGTTGTGTAATTTATTAGGTAAATTTTAGATAAGTTTTAAGAGTCTCTCTTTGATTAGGGGGCTTAAGCTAATGTGAAACAAACTTAAGAATGTGACTACCCCTAGACTCTTACCGCTTTGGCCAAAATGATTGTTGGGTGCTCAAGAAGGGAAAACAAGGCCCTTCCCTAGCTCCACAGGTCAACCAAGAAAACTTGGGCACTCAATCAGGGGAGACACCTAGTGCCGTGAGGTCATCCCTGACCTAGCACCCCCTGTAGACTCCACAAGCCTCCTTTTTGGTGGCGAAAGTTGTACCACTCCAAAGTGCCTAATTGGACTAGATAAATTGGTCCTCCTAGTCTAGATAATGATTATGAATAACTTGAAATTAAATTTGCAAAGTAAAAGATCTATGCTTAAGATACAAGATAAATTAACCAATTAGATAGTTGCACAACTTAAGCAAGAGATAACAATGTAATGACTTTGCGAGATAAACAAGTAAAGAATGAGAAACTAGAGTTTAAACAATTATAGACAAGACAAAGAATTGTTAGCTAAACTATAGACAAACCTTACGATAGAGCATGGGTGGCAAAGCCAAGCCTCTTTGCTAGGTGTATTCAAAAGAATTAAATAATGCAATAAAATAACTTGGAAAGTAAATGACAATCCTAGCCACTCAAACTTGTCTTAAGGACAAGTGGAGCAAACAATAAAAATGAACAACCTCAACTAAGGCACAAGGAGGAGAACTAGCCTACCGATTTTGTGCCAAAGTGGGTATGGAAATAAAATAGCTTAACTTGAAACAATAAGTGAGTAAACTTAGCCACACAACCTTGCCTTAAGGACAAGTGGGGCAAAAGAATTAAGAACTTAAAACAAAAAATAAACTCTAAGTCCTAGCCTTACGATTTAGCATGGGTGGCAAAGCCAAGCCTCTTTGCTAGTTGTAGGAAAACATAAATAAAAAATGCACAAATTTTTAAAAGCTTGAGAAATGCAAGTGCAAGAGACTCTCTTTGGGCTTGCTTACAATGTAAAAATGTAGAAGAAGAAGAGGGTATTCAATACCCTTACTTGGGAAGTTGTTTCTTGATGATTTGTGGCCCCAAATGGATAGCACCTCCTCTTTACTAGTTCAAATCTACAAAAAAACAGCGAGTAAAACTTGTTGGAAAAGCTGCAAAACAACCATAAAACTTGGAAAAATTTCTGTTAGAAGTAACCAGAAATTTTTAGCAATAAAAACAACATATAATAGATTAAATGAGATCTATTCTATGACAGAAGTATACCCAAAACTGTTAGAGAAATGTGTATGAAAAGAACAAAAATATTAAGAGGGTTTCAAGTGGGTGAAGGGATAAATTTCCAGATCTGAAATTTATCCTTTTCCAACCCTTAGTGACCTGCAAGTAAAAGAGATCAAGCTACAAGACAAGGAAGGAGGTGAGTAGATTCAAAGATGTTAACAAAATACTTTGCATAACAAGAGAAACTACTACACTAAGATCTAGAGCAATACTATTATAGATCTATCCAAGCAAAATACTTTGCTTGGATCTCCTACACTAAATCTATAAGCAAAAACTCGAAGAGAACCAAAATACCAATCACCTCCAATGTAAATCCAATCCAAGCACCAAGAATACTCTCAATGCCAACAATTTCCTCCAAAGATTCTTTTTATTAGAAGCAAGTTTGAGAAAATAATTGCTACAAGCTTGAAAAACGAAAGCGAGCAAGATGGGAAAGAGAGAAGAGTGAGAGAGATTTGGGCATAGTAACTTTTCACTGAGAATAGATGTGAAATGAGGGAGGGGTAGGCATTCTTTTATTCTTGGGAGAGAGGAAAGACCCCTCTTGGATGAGTTACAAGTGTCACACATCCAAGAGAAATAACAATGTCAAGGAAGAGTCACTTTTAGGGTTTTGGTAGTGAGTTAGGGTTTGAGGGTTGAGTGAGGGAAGGGGGAAAACACATTTTCCTATAGTCAAACATTAAGTTAAACACCAAGGAGGGCGAATTTAGGGTTTAGGTGGCTTTTTTCACTTAAACTTTTTAATTCCCACATGTCAATTAGCAAGGGAACACCACTTTAAGTTGTTGGCTAAGCAAGGGGGGGTTCTTTGAGTGGAAAATTACGTTTCCAACTTAGGAAAAAGGTTTGGAAACCTTTCCTAGTGTCTCTCATGAATTTTTGTTCATTTTACAATTTTTGGTTTTTTCAATTTAGCCAATTATTTGTTGATTTTTTACTGACTTGGACTCCTCATGGACAATGACCTAGCAAAACTTATCCAATTGAGATGAAACTTGGTCCAAGGATGTAGGGGGTCTCATTCCATTTCTTTTGAGTACTCACACCCCTATCAAAATCCCCTAGGACCTAGTTTTTACATTTTTACATCAATATTAATTAAAATTACCATTAACTGGGTAATTTTAAAAAGATAAAAAAAACTACTTAGACTCGACGAAATTCCGCAAGACACTAATAGATGTCTTGCATGGTCATTTACAATATTCCTAGACTTTAGTCACCCCATGGGCTCAATCATTAGAACGCCTTTCACCACTTTGGGGGATTAATGGTAATTAAAAATTACTTGAGGATAAAAGACACTCGATGAAAGGACTTCCCTAATGATAAATTCCTGGGTAACTAACCTACAATATGATCCATGCAGATCCATTATATTATTATTCCACGCAGGGGAGCAAAAATTCCAGTTACAAAAGGAAGTGTCGAGGCCAAAATTGCCTTGTAGAACCAGTAAGTCTTCAAACTTCATTGCACCATCAGGTACAAAGCTTCATGGCAAATGGAGTTGACCCCCTAGTCGAAATAGGTGGTCAACAAGCCCTAATATATTTTCCTAGATGTCAGGATGAGAATATCCATTCTTTGTTCCACTATCATGATCACTACCTTCCTTGGTTAAAGTTTGAAAGGCCATTCTCATTTTGAAGTGACATCTAAGCAATAAGTACAAACCATTTTATGATCATTTTAGTCTCAATAATGCAAATAGAAAGTATTTATTGATCTGCACTGCAAGGGTAAGGGAAAGAGTGAGGAGTCAACCTCATAGCTAGGAAAGAAGGACTTGAGTAAAATCAAGTTCTTCAGTTATCATAAGCATAGTCATTATACATCATAGTGCCCAGATAAGAAGAAGGGTAAAGGGAAGCAACAACAGACGTTGTTAACTCTACAGAAACTCAAATGAACAAGTTTGTTGCCAAGTTCGAGAAGGATTTCTCGTTGGTATCTTGTCTTTCTACCAACACGATTCCGAGGGGCAGTGGGGCATCTGGACATACGACATCAGCCCGACAGTTGTTTTCTAGTCTAAAGAAGTAGGACTTGGGAGTACATCATGAGATTGGTGATGATGCCAAGTACCCAATAGCAGGAGTTGGTACTATTCCCTTCCAGCTCAAATCAGGTAATTCTTTAGATTTTGACAATGTCTTGTTTGTACTAGGTCTCAAGAAGAATTTGCTTTCAGTTTCATTTATGGAAGATAAGGGCTTTGTAGTGGAGTTCAAGAACCAACAAATCCTCATTAGGCCGAAGGATTCTAGCCCAAATATAGCTCAGGTAACAAGGGTTAGAGAAGGTAATTTGTGCAGGTTGTAGGGAGAACTTGTTCGAGCCTTGGTGCATAATAGTGACAGCTTGTGCAAGTTGTGGCACAAGAGGATGGGGCACCTGCATCACGATTCACAGGGCATTGCCTATTTTGAGGGAGATAGTCATAGGTCTTCCAGAGTTCAATATTGAGCGGCATGGTGTATGTAGAGAGTGCACGCTTGGCAAGCATCCTAGGGCCCATTTAAGGGCAACTTAAAGCTTTTAGTTTATATAACTTTGAACTTTAATATAGTTTTTAGCCCAAGGGATTGGCTCAACTAGTTGTCACCATTGTGGCATTTGGCTTGTTTTGTGTTGACAAGTGCCCGGTTCAAATCTTGTTGGGTGAGGCATGCTAGTCTATGTCGACAAGTTTACTATGGATTCCATCCATGAATGCGAGGAAGCATCCCTCGAGTTTTCTTGCAAGGTTTTTCTTGGAAAAAAATAAATATAAATTTAATGATCATGATGATGTTCCTAATGAATATAATAATTAATCACCAAGGGTCATAACCCTTCATCATAACCTTCCGCCTCATGACTTGTCAATGTGCATATATACCATCATGAAGCTAATTGTAAATTATCATTCGATCATTATCAAAATTATCAATTATATATTTATATCCTATATGGATTATTTAATGTTATCCTTCTCATATTGGATATTTTTCCATAAATGAACTATTGTTCATTACTTTGGTACTAGAGCTATCTGAACCACCTTGGTTCATTACATTGGTATCATAGCCCTTCTAGGGCACTCGTTGATCCAGCCTTCGGTCACACATTTATCATAGTTTCTCTAACTATAGGTCTTTGACCACAAACCGACCTTTGGCCATTTTAAATTTAGAAATTTCATGAAGAAATATTTTTCTACATAATTTGGAAAAACTAAATAAATAAGAATAACATTATGCTACTATGAAAAAAGAAAGAGCAAATGGATGTCAGTACTTAGAAATAAAATTAAATTAGAGACTTTTGCATAGGTAAGAAAGTGTGTCTGCTTAGGAGGTATAACAGTTAGTACACATTAATATGAAAGTGGGTTTTAGTAACTGGTACAATGATACCATGCGCATTGCATGGTTGCCACCATTATTACCATCACAAGCTACATTCCCTTAACCACGTTATTGTCATCAAATTCCAGTGTTCCACCAAGTTTCTAGGATGCAGAAGCGGGGAAACACACATGGGTGATGTGTGGAAACACCCCCCAAATTTTACGGAAATTCATGGGTGGTGGGAGGATGTTGGGGTCTTAAAGTTATGTTATATAAAAAGTTCAAAGTTATATATTAAATTATGCTGCCCTCTAAATTAAAAGACCCTAAGTTCCAATTGACAAATTAAGGGTGTCATTTTGAAAGTTGCAAACAACAATAAACAAAATTAAAGCAACATCATATTGCAAAGATATATATATTCTTAGAGTTATATTATATAAAGTCCAAAGTTATATACTATTAAAAGTTTTATGCTACCCTTCTAAATTAAAAGAACCTAAGTTCCAATCGATAAAAATAAGGGTGTCATTTTAAAAGTTGCAAATAACAATAACCAAATTGATTCCAATAATTAGAAAAGAAGAATTTTATGTGGTTATATAAAAGCCATTTCTTCTTTATTAAAAATTAAAAGGCTTATTAAAGGAAAATATATTATGTACCTGAATAGATTTGCAAATATACTTGAGAAATAACCCTTAATCTCAACAAGAATAAACCAAAACATTCACCAAATATCCAACACAAGAAATAGAGAAACCCTTGAGGTAGGGTAACAACATATATTAATCCTTATGGAAAGATAAAAATCCTCAAGCAATCCTTGCTTGTTACAATAACAATATTCTTCACCGTGCCTCAATACATTGCTTATACTTCTTTATATAGCACTCTCTATCTCCTAGGAACATTCTAGAGAATGAACCTTCTAGAAAGCCTTCCACATTTATTATATCTAACTACCATAGTGGGCCTTATTTAATAATATAGTGGACCTAGTCCACCTTACATTGAATGGTCTCCACTAATAATACATAACCACATTCCCATTGGGTAGCTCCCTAGGTACCGCATATTACCTCCCTAGGTATATTACATTCCATCCCCCTTCACATGCTTCATCCTCGAAACATGAGAAGAAACCATACAATATGGCCAGCTAAGCAATATAGCCAACTGGTATTGTTGACCACCTCTCCAACTAAGGGGTCAACTCCATGTGCCATGAAGAGATGCATCATCAGACGCTCATTTGTCGAAAACTTTGGTTCTACAGTGCATTTTTGGCCCCCAACACTTCTTTTTGTAACTCGAATTTCTGCACCCATGCGTGGGTCAATAATGTAATAGGTCTGCATGGGTCATAGTTAGGTCAGTTACCTTGGGATCGGTTCATTGGGAGAGTTCCTTTCACCGAGGGTTTTTTATCCTCAGGTTATCAATTGGGCTTTTCAGCGTTAATGATTTCCCTTGAGTTTTTCCCTCACACTTGCAATAATTCCTCCAAAGTGGTGAAAGGCATTCTAATGGGCTTATCCTCTGGTAACTATTGTTAGGAAATGATGTAAATGACCATGCAAGACATCTAAGAAAGTTTCGCGGAATTCCCTTGAGTCTAGATTAGTTTTTTTTATTATTATTTAATTTTTAATTAAATTTCCCTAAGTTTGGAGGTTTAATTATTTAATTAATTAATTATTTTTGAGCAAAAATTGTAAAAACTAGGTCCTTGGACTTTTGATAGGGGTATTTGTGCTCAAAAGAAATGGAATGAGACCCCCTACATGCTTGGACCAAGTTTCAGCTCAGTCCGACAACTTCTGCTATGGGTTTGTCCACCCGGAGTGTCAGTCAGTCAAAAACAACAATTTTAATTGCTAAGTCCAAACATAGCAAAAATGTAAAAATTGTAATAATAAGTTAAAAGGATGATGAAAAGGTGGATAAAGATTAAGAGAGGTTTCCTAAGCCTAAACCTACCCAACCTAACCTTCTTTAACATTTTTTCTAACCCCTCACCCCCTCACTCACTCAACCCTCACGCCCTCCTAGGGAAGTTACACCCCCCTTGTGAGTGAAATGTTATATCTTGGGTTTTCCTTGGGTGTTGGGCCCTTCCCTTGGTTGGTGTGCTCTCCCTTACCCCCCACGTCACCCCTTAACTCACCTCCACTCCCCTCCTAGCATTCATTGCCCTCCATTCTT
>ML784027.1:1103012-1118322 GCA_009831015.1 Picea engelmannii
CACACTAAATGGTTAATGCTTAGATGGTTTAGTGAGTGGTTTTCATTTCATGCTATCATATCTTTAAGGCCATTTGCCACCACACTTAAGTGAATGTGTTGTTGATAAGTTGATAGTGTAAGCATACATCTAAATCTCTCAAGATTTCTTTCATACTTAGTGCTTTCTCTTAATGCTTTAACAAACATAAGATAAGTGGTGTAAGCTTGAGTTCTTCTTTCTTCTTTCTCCCTTGGGCAAGTTGTTCTTGTTTTGTGCTTTAGTTCTCTTTCATAACAAGCTTCTCATATTGATGATCTAATGCATGGTGATAAACTAAATCGTTATTGAGCTCTCTTTGAATGCTTTATATGTGTTAATGCTCTCCATTCTTATGTTTAAATAACACACTTTCTTAAGCTCATAAAAGTTTCAGTTTTGACACTAAATCACCTAATTAAGGCATCATAAAGTCATTAAAACACACCTAAAAGTCTAACCAATTGATATACATACTTAATAGACTTAATAGGGTACTTTAAATCACCATCTTCACCATCTAAAACGGGGATTGAGGAGGGCAACAGAAGGTGATAGGTCGGGGACGGTCTCACAGCGCGAAGGAGCGTCCTTTACGTAAAAACTCAATCTTTCAGGCTGACCTACGAAGCTAGGGTGGGCCTCGTTGCTTCACTTCTTGAGCATCCAACAGCCATTTGGCAATCGAGGGAGGAGGTTTTTGGTGAAACATCTAATAAGGGTAGTAAAATATTTTCAATCTTAAGAACCCTTAACTCATTAAGTAATTAAACCTTGGGCTTAATACTTGTAATTCAATCTTTCATCTAATAATACCTTGCGGGTTAAATAACTAAGTGTTGAGTATCATAATCATTGTGGAATACTTGTGCCTTAACTTTTAAATCTTCTAAGTTTTCCTTTGACTTGTGAATGTTGATGTTGCCATTGAGGAGCAGTCCAATAGAGTAAGTGTTATTAGGGCATGCTTAGGCCTAATGTGTTGATGATGCTCATGTCTTGATCTTCTTTGATATCCTGCACATTGAAATAACGTGGTTAGCTTGTTGTTTTGTGTCATTTTGTACTTAGCATTCTTCATTTGCAAATACTTGTATCCAATTTTGTAGAATAGTTATTCTTTTGTAATCTTTGTAATTACGTTGTAACGAAACACCCTTTAACTTTAGTTGACCCCATTGCCCAAACTTAGGCACTAGTCTTAGTTGACTTAGGGAGAGGGCTTGCTTAACATACTAATCTTGCATCTTGCATTGTTGCTTTTGCATCATAGGTTAAACACCCCCTAAACCTTAACAAATTAAAATCAACTCCTAGAACTTAACTCTAAATCTTATCTAGAAACTAGGGTCTACCCCCCTTGGCTTCCCTAGGAGTGAGCCTAGACGGAAGAGGTTTCGGTCAAAGTGACAGCATGGGTTGTGAACCTAGGCATTGTGCCTCCAAGGACACATTAAGTGAGTAGGACTTGGCTCACGTTTGCAAGTGTGTATAAGGACGGCAACAGGTACCAAGTATGACCATCCATCCATCCTAATGGAAGACGAACATGATGTCCAATTACCCATATTACCTCCCTAGGTATACTACATATTATCAATGTTATTACTAAAGTTGTCAAACTCAGACTTGACAAAGAGTTAGCAAAACTCAATGAGTTGGGAAAACACAATTTAAGACTCGGTAAAACTTGGCAAATAGAAAAAAACTCAAAATTTACCAAATTTTGTGCAATCTGGGTCTGAACCAAGTTTGGCAAGTCCAAGTCAAGTCTAAGTCAAATCTGGGCCAAGTCTAGTGAGTTTAAACCGAGTCTAGCAAGTCTTAGTGAGTCCCAAGTCTACTTGGCAAGTCTGTCGAGTACTCGTTTCAAATATGACTCAACAAGAGTCGGCCAGACTCATTGAGTCAAACAACACTAGTTATTACACTTACATTGATGTTCACTTGATCAATCATTTACAAGTTCTTGAGCCAAACATAATCAAAAACCTAAATTGAGGTCAACAATTATATGAAATACCCCGGATGGGGTGACACGCGGCAATTCATTGACACCGGGCTTAGCACTAAGCCATAGCATAAAGGTTGATGGTCGCCACCCACCAGCCTGCATTTACGATGGTAAACGGCCATTACAGCAGTTATACGGTGGAGGGACACCTCCCTCGTGCAAACACTCTCGCTCACAGCGCACTCAGCATGACAGGGTTTATGGAGGGCCAGGTGACTTCGGCCTTTGGCAATTTGTTTTTTCATGTGCCTGGACAAAGTGGGTCTGCTCTTGCTTCGGCTCTCCTCATCGTATGGGAGCTCTGGTGCAGCCCTGTATTCTTCTCGTCCCGGCTCATTCCCATCTCGCTGCAATTCGTTGAGGAAACTCCTGGCAATTTGCTTTTTCATATGCCTAGACAAAGTGGGCTTGCTCTTGCTACGGCTCTCCTCATCGTCTGGGAGCTCTGGTGCAGCCCTGTATCCTTCTCGTCCTGGCTTACTCCCATCTCGTTGCACCCTCACTGTATCGGCATCTATTCCCTGGCAATTATGACCAGAAAGCGGGGCAGGCCTCGCCGTGGCTCGGCCTGGTACACCCACAAGGCGCAAAGGCAAAGGAAAGAGAAGCTGGAGCGGGCTCTGGCGATGGCGACCTCCATTCTCCGAAAGAAGGCTCGAGCTGAGAAATTGGCTCTGCAGGCCATCATTGCGGAGACAGGAGATGGATGTAGCAGCGAAACCACGGCAATTAAGCCTGGAGACAGGTAGGAGGGTGGTGTTGCGGGCGCGTTTCCCACTTGTTACGTGGAAGAAATTCCGTTCATGGAGGACTTGACAACCACCCTGGAGCCCCAAGCCATGGAGGCGACACACCGGGATGGAAGTGGCCCAAAACTTGCTCTGGCAGATGACATCCCCGGGTGCATTGTTGAGGAAATTCCCTAGTCAGGTGACTACAGCCCCACCAACCATGATATGCAGGCAACGTTCGAGGAAGAAACGCGGGATAAAACCAAAGTTGAAGTGAACGCGGACAACAAAAGCTCGGCGAGGAAGGAAGAAGTGGATGGTTCAGAGCAGATGGAGCTCGAAGCTGTAATTGGAGCGATTGTGGAATTGAGGGATGTATCCCTCAACGACGTGGGTAATGGCTTGCATGGCTCTCTCCTCCGTGCAAAGCATCTGGCTCTGGTGTTCGAACTCCGAGGCCACATGGCAGACCTGGAGCATAGAGCCCTTCTCATGGGCCAGCGTTTGGACCTGCTCCTTGACGCGTACTCCAACGCTCCAGCTAAGCGAAAGTGCCCTCTCTGCGTGCAGGCATTTGCCATCCCGGCTAGGTCCACGTGGCAGACAAGCGAGGGTGACAGGTCACCGGGTATCTAGGTCTTCTATGTTTTTTTGTTTCTTAGTTTTATCATGCTACTGTTATATGTCCATTTGGCCTATAGCCATCTGTCCTGGTTTCCTCCGGGCAGGACAGAGGCTATTTTGTTTCTTGTTTTATCATGCTACTGTTATATGTCCTCCAAACTATGCTGGTTTCCGGTAAACGACAGCATTTTTGATGACTCAGACCTATATCACTGTACATTTTGTCAAAGTTTCTTCGATAAATTAATATAGCAGGTTCCACCTTTTTTACTCAAAAAAAAAAAAACAATTATATGAAATAAAGAATCTACAATTAACAAATATGTTTGAAAATCCCAATTTACAATTATGTCTATGAGGGAAACTGTCAACATAATTTTATGTTCAACGTGTATTGAAACATTGGGTACCTTCGCTTTATAATTGAAGAAGAAATAATTCTTGTTTAGTCATAATAAAAAGAAGATAACATTCCATAACTTTACAAATAAATTGTGCTCAAAATCTACAACTTAGATAGATATAGAAAATGTGCCAAATGTCATAATTCAAGGTGATAGGGAATTGCAACTAAAGGAACAAGATTGTAAGGAAACGTTGCAAAATTTTGAAAAATTTGTCTCACAAAAAGATAAAGAAATTTATTGTCTAAAAAGCCAAAATGACACCTTATTAATGGAGTTTAAAACTAAAATGATGGAAAAGAATGTTTTTGATGTGCAAGTTTTCGACAAAGAAACATGTAAAAGCTCGATTAAACTTAAAAAGCAATTTGTCACTACTGATGAAAGTTTATTGATTGATAAATGAACAAGAGTATCAGATGAAAATATTAATACACAACTTAAGGTTAATTAGCAATGTCCTAAAATGGAGATCAAGTAGAAATGTCTTAATATCCACTATATTTCATGAAACCATTTAATCGTGTAGCAAAATTCCCTTTAGTTATTGAAATCCGACAAGGGGTGGCAGGAGCAAGGGGGATCCTCTATGATCCCAAAGGAACAGCAGTAGCCACATTTGCTTGGGGTCTTGGCACAACCTCACAAAAGTCTACGCTCTACTAAGGGGTATACAATTAGCCAAGGAAATGAGTAAACCTCTAATCATGTTGGGATTATCAAAGCCATGATCGGAGACACCATACAGAAAGAAAGAAAGAAAGAAAGTATTTTTAACATCCACAAGGCTAAAAATAGCCTATGGGACAGATTGTTTTTCCATCTGGCTTTTGTATTCGGCCCTTTTCCTATGAAGTTTTAATATAACCGCTCCCAGCTTGTCAACAAACTCTTCGCTGAATAGATTATCCCAAGAACTAGCTGCCAGAATACCTGCATAATTCTCCCTGCTATCTTTGAGGGCCTCACATTCTAAAATAAAAAAAAGCTAGCAATGGTCTTATCTAGAGCCAAAGAGGAGGCAAATAATCTGGACAAGGTCTCCTATTACCATGTGCAACGCAAACTCAACCAAGTAGCAGATTATTGGGCCAAAATACCTTGACCTTATCATTAGGCTCATATGATCGAAACAGGGTGAGATCTCATGATATCATCTTGTTAGAATTAGGGCAGTAAAGCAGAAAAGAACTGTCTTTAAAATTTCAGTGAGAATAACAACTAAGTCTTATATTTAGAAACCAAAACTACACTGCTTGAACAGAAAAGACAAACATATGTGCTCAGATCTAATATGGTTTAGATATTTAGTTAAAGAGTAGATCTAGAGTAAACATTAAATCTGATCTATAAAGCTGGTGTAATTCTTATACAAACCTAAACCCAAAATAAAACACAATCTGATCATGAGCAGTAATCCAAACTTCAGAAACAAGGTGTAAGAACCAAACTCAAAATTTCCAGATCTGAACAAGTAAACTGATCTAATCTCTGCAAGTAGTTAGACAACAGAAAAACTTCAGAAAACAAATGACAATTTATAGATCTGACTGTAAAGACTTACCTGGAACCTTACCTCTAAATTCTAAAGGAGAGCAGCCACACATAGGTAATGAAGATCACTGAAATATGCTCAAAAAAAGTCCAGCTCATAGATCTACCATGTAAGTTAGATCTCTTGCCAAGAGATGAATGAATTTTCTTGCCACCAAGGAGATAAGGCCACAAAACACAACACAGGAATTTTTTGTAGTTAAACCCTCACACAAACAGAAAGTTTCAAGCACCCAAACCCTCACACAGAAAATAGGTAGCTGAAAGCTAGAGGTCAGATCTGAGAAGAGAGGCCATGGCTTATGCTCAAGGGTTGAAACACCCTAACAGAGCCTCAACGACCAAGCCACCACAACAATAACCTCAAGGGGCCACACCACAACAATATTCTAAAGAGGCCGCACCACAGCAATAGCCAAAGGGCCACACCACACAGCCAATACTCCAACAATAGACAAGGGGACGCACCACACACAGCCAATCTCCAACAGCAGACAAGAAGAGGGCCGCAACACACACAACAATCCACAAGGGGAGCCACAACAACCAGGCCTCAAGGGGAGCCGCACCACACAACAATCCTCAAAGGGAGCCGCAGCAACGCAGCAAACACTTCAACAGCAGATGGAAGGAGGGCCACAGCAAAGAGAGAGGATCCGCTCACCTTAGAAGCTCAAGAGCATACAATACAATGTGTAAAATGAAGGGTAAAGGGTAGGTTTATTTATAGTTTAGGCTAGGGCAAAGAATAAAAGAAATTAAATTAAAAATTATTATTATTAAAGATAACATCTTATAATTAAATAATTTAAACATCTTATAATTAACATTTTAATTTAAACTTTACTTTAACCCTTAAGACAAAAACAACAAAACCCCAAACCAACACAAGCAAGGGTAAAGGAGGGTTTAGGTGGGGTTACAAGGTGGCAATACTTGTTCATTCATTTTCAAGGTGACCTTATTAACTTTATCATCATTGCATATGGAATACATCCCTTATGTGGTCATGCCCACCTTCAAGTAGGGTCATATACCAACAAGGTACTTGATCAAGGATCAAGTTGCCCCAGAACATTTATGGGGTCTTATCCACCAAGGTGCAAGACCAAGGATCAACCCATGCCCCAGGCATGGCATGGGTACCTTGGACCATGTCCAGGGGCCCTAGACATATCTAGGGGCTTTAACTGCTTGGTCCCAGACCAAGAACCCCAGTCATATACTGGGGGCCCTAACAAGGGTCTTTTGCCATGGCACTGACTGTTTGGTCCCAGACCAAGTACCCCAGGAGTGCACTGGGGGCCCTAGATCTCGGCTAGGGTCTTTTCCATCCTCCCTGAGAATGGCACTTGCAACTACTATAAATTTAACACTCCCTCTCAGCAAGAGAGGCATTCTCAGCTACACCAAGCTTGTCACGAAAGTATACAAACTTTGTCAGGGACAGTGGCTTGGTAAAAATATCTGTTGTCTGTTCTGTCGTCGGAACATACTAAATGCTGAGAACGTTCTTCTGAACCATGTCCCGGACATAGTGATATCTCATCTCAATGTGTTTCGATCTGTCGTGAAACATTAGGTTCTCAGTGAGCTTTATACAGCTCTGATTGTCGCAGTGAATGACTGTGGGTTCAAGCTCTGAACTGAACAAATCTGAGAGTAGCTTCCTGAGCCACACTACTTCTCTGCCAGCAGCACTAGCAGCAATGTATTCTGCTTCTGCAGTGCTTTGGACTACGGAGCCCTGTTTCCTGCTAGACCAGGAAATCATTGCCAAACCCAATCTAAAGCAATATCTGGAAGTACTCTTCCGATCCACTATACTGCCTATCCAGTCTGAATCTGTAAAACCATGGAGCATTACACCTCCACTGGAAGTGTATCTGAGACCATAAGCTATAGTCCCCCGAACATATCTCAGAATATGTTTTACAGCAACCATATGTATATGCTTTGGTTCACACATGAATTGACTAAGAGCATTTACTACATAACAGATGTCTGGTCTCGTATGTACGAGATACATCAAAGATCCAATGATCTGTCGATATAAAGTGGGGTGTTCTGGATCTGAACCTGTAACTTGATCTTGTAGTTTCTTTAGGTTAGAAATCATTGGAGTTGTCATGGACTTGCAGTCCATCATGTCAAATCTGCGAAGTATATCAACTGCATATTTACCCTGTGAGAGAAAGATCTCTCCTGGTTTCTGCCAAACCTCCAAGCCCAAAAAATAGTGCATGAGCCCCAAGTCTTTCATTTCAAATTCTTCAAAAAGCTCCCTCTTAGTCTGAGCTATCAAGTTTTCCTCTCCAGTGAGGAACATATCATCCACGTATAAGACTAGGATAACTGGATGATTCTGAACAATCTTTATATAAAGATTTGGATCTGCTATGCTCTTGGAGAATCCAAGACTTTGTAGAAAATTGTCTATTCTACCATACCAAGCTCTCAGAGCTTGTTTCAACCCGTACAGGGCTTTCTTGAGTTTGCACACATGAGATCTTTTATCATGTATCACGAAACCTTCCAGTTGCTCAATGTATACTTCTTGCTCAACTTCACCGTTAAGAAAAGCAGTCTTAACGTCCATCTGGTGAAGTTTCCAACCAAAAACTGTTGCAAGTGAGATAATAATCTTGATTGAAGTATACCTGGCAACTGGAGCAAAAATCTCGTCGTAGTCAATTCCTTCTTTCTGAGAGAAACCATGAGCCACAAATCTCGCCTTGTATTTCTCAATGATACCATCTGCTGCATGCTTTATCTTATAAAGCCATTTTGAAGTTACTACAGATTTTCCATGAGGTCTAGGAGCTATGGTCCATACATCATTCTTTAAAATAGAATCATATTCTTCATTCATAGCATCTTTCCATACTTGATGTTTGGAGGCATCAACAAATGTGGAAGGTTTTGAATCAATTACAATATTTAAATGAGCTATGAGACCGGAGTACTTATCTGGTTTCTTTCTTTCTCTGAAGGTGCCTTTAGGAGCTGAATGTTTTTCTGCTTCTTTCAATATTTCCCGACACCAGGCTGGTTTCCTTTTGATAGGAGGTATCTCCATTGGAAACTCAATAGTGTTCCTTGAGGGATCTGCTAGAAGTTCTGAGGTTTCCTCTCTCTGCTCATCTGGAAGAGAAGAATCTGGAGAATCAAGTGGTGGAGCTTCCTGCTCCTCTGAATCACATGGAAGTTCTCTGGCCCGACGAAAAGTTGTTTCTTCATGAAAAGTCACGTCTCTGCTTACTTCGATGAAATTTTGGCCAAGGATATAAATCCTGTAAGATTTTGAGGTCTCACTATATCCCACAAAAGTTCCTTTCTTACTGGAGGGCTCTAGCTTAGTCCTCTTCTCTTTTGGAATGTGTATATAAACTGGACTGCCAAAGATTCTTAAATGATCAAATGAGGGCTTACATCCGGTGAAAACTTCTTCAGGAGTTTTCGCTTCAAGGACTTTGTGTGGACATCTATTATGAATGTAGACTGCAGTACTGGCAGCCTCAGCCCAAAGTGATAGAGGTAAGTTGTTGCTTCACAGATAGTTCTATTCTTTCTTTCAGCAACCCCATTTTGCTAAGGGTTGTATGGTATAGTTAGCTCCCTCTTAATTCCATAGGCTCGACAGAGCTCGTCGTATTTGAAGGAGTCAAATTCTTTACCATTATCTATTCTGAAAACTCGGATGTGTCTTCCTGTTTGATTTTCAACAAGATTCTTGAAATCTTGAAATCTGCTAAAAGATTCATCTTTAGTTTTTAAGAAATAAATCCAAGTTTTACGCTAACAATCATCAATAAAAATGATATAATAAATACAATCATTCATAGAGGGTGCAGACATGGGTCCACAAAGGTCAGAATGAATTAAATCCAAAATTTCGTTTGATTTTCTATTACTGAGAGGATAGGGTTTCTTTATGTTCTTACCAAGTGAACAACCTTTACAAACACTATCATGCTCAACAGAAAATACTGGCATACCTGACACCATCTTTTGCAAACCTAGAAGTGCATTATAATTGAGATGTCCAAGTCTCCTGTGCCAAAGCTCACAGGGATTGATCGTCTCATGAACTAGAGCTTGAACAACCTGACCTGAAATCTTATAAAGTCCACTCCCACAAGTTCCAATGGTTATAGCAGTACTTAAATCTTCATTTGAGGACCACAAGAGGGCCTTTCCTTTGGAGAAAGCTACTGAATAACCTTTACTTTCTAAAACTGGTACAGAGATTAAATTTTTCTTTAGACCAGGTACATAAAGAATTTCATCAATGTGAAAGATATTACCTGAGTGAAACTGGAAAGAGGTAGAACCAAAACCTTTTATGTCATAGGTGCCATCATCACCTAGTTCAACCTTTGCCTTGTATTTCTTATCTTGATAGTTTGCAAGGTTTTGTTTGAAGCCTGTCATGTGTCTGGAAGCACTGTTGTCTATTATCCAAATTTCCTCTGACTTGGTGATAGTGCCGGAAAGAGTTGAGATGAGATAATATTCCTTATGTTGTTCTTGCTCTTTGGTGGCATCCCTGGTTTGTCTTCTTTGAGGTTCCTCTTGGGGTTTAGCCTCTTCAGTGGCAACTGAGGCTTGGAATCTTCCTCTTCTTTTCTGCTGAGAGGGAGGACTCCTGCAGTCTTTTGCATAATGTCCTAGCTTATTGCAGTTAAAACATTTAACTTTAGACAAATGAGGATTGAGATGAGATAGCTTACCTTGGGGTTTCTTACCTTTGCCTTTTTGATTTAAGGAACTTCTTCCATTTCCTGGTCTTTGCTGCAAGGGCATGATCTTTCAGGACTGAATAGTCATTTCTGTTGTTTAGTCTTCCTTCTTCTTCTAAGCAGTCATGCCATAATCTTTCAAAATTAGGTTGGGATTCTCTTCCATTCACGGATGCAAGAAAAACTCCCCAAGCATCAGGAAGTCCATCAAAAGCTGTTTGAACAAGGTCATCATCATCTACAGGAACTCCTATTGCAATAAGTTGATCTTTGGTTTGAGCAATTTTTGAGAAGAAGGTGGCAATTGTATCATCCTTTCCCATTTTCAAAGTACGTAATTGTTTCTTCAAAATTATTTTCTAAGTAGGTGCCTTCTTCTCATAGAGGTTTGCCAAAGCATCATAACAATCTTTGGAAGTCCTTAGATGACCAATGATGGGCATCATGTTGTCCTTGGTAGAATCAAAAATGATTCTTTTAGCCTTGGTTTGTTTCCTTTTGTATGCTGCCCTGGTTGTGTTTGAGGTAGGTTCTTCAATCTCCCTAGAGATCAACTCTTCTAGATCATTGTCTTCAAGAATGTTTACTATTCTGTAATTTCAAGCATTAAAGTTTGCAGCCCCTACAAGTCTGTCTTCAACCTTAACTGATGAGGAATCCATGCTTAGATCTGAGTTAGTTTAGATGGTTGATCTCTGCAAAACAACCCTAACAAAGTGGATCTATGTAGGCTCAAGATTAAATCCTTGAGCTCTCTTCACACCATTAGCTCTGATACCATGTTAGAATTAGGGCAATAAAGCAGAACATATCTTTAAAAATTCAGTGAGAATAACAACTAAGTCTTATATTTAGAAACCAAAACTACACTGCTTGAACAAAAAAGACAAACATATGTGCTCAGATCTAATATGGTTTAGATATTTAGTTAAAGAGTAGATCTAGAGTAAACATTAAATCTGATCTATAAAGCTGGTATAATTCTTATATAGATCTAAACCCAAAATAAAACACAATCTAATCATGAGCAGTAATCCAAACTTCAGAAACAAGGTGTAAGAACCAAACTCAAAATTTCCAGATCTGAACAGGTAAACTGATCTAATCTCTGCAAGTAGTTAGACAACAGAAAAACTTCAAAAAACAAATGACAATTTATAGATCTGACTGTAAAGACTTACCTGGAACCTTACCTCAAAATTTTGAAGGAGAGCAGCCACACATAGGTAATGTAGATCACTGAAATATGCTCAGAAAAAGTCCAACTCATAGATCTACCATGTAGGTTAGATCTCTTGCCAAGAGATGAATGAATTTTCTTGCCACCAAGGAGATCGGGCCACAAAACACAACACAGGAATTTTCTGTAGTTAAACCCTCACACAAACAGAAAGTTTCAAGCACCCAAACCCTCACACAGAAAATAGGTAGCTGAAAGCTAGAGGTCAGATCTAAGAAGAGAGGCCATGGCT
Source organism: Picea engelmannii (assembly GCA_009831015.1). Classification (NCBI taxonomy): domain Eukaryota; kingdom Viridiplantae; phylum Streptophyta; class Pinopsida; order Pinales; family Pinaceae; genus Picea; species Picea engelmannii. The sequence goes on from ML784027.1 coordinate 1,114,572, forward strand.
TATGCTCAAGGGTTGAAACACCCTAACAGAGCCTCAACGACCAAGCCACCACAACAATAACCTCAAGGGGCCACACCACAACAATATTCTAAAGAGGCCGCACCACAGCAATAGCCAAAGGGCCACACCACACAGCCAATACTCCAACAATAGACAAGGGGCCGCACCACACACAGCCAATCTCCAACAGCAGACAAGAAGAGGGTCGCAGCACACACAACAATCCACAAGGGGAGCCACAACAACCAGGCCTCAAGGGGAGCCACACCACACAACAGTCCTCAAAGGGAGCCGCAGCAACGCAGCAAACACTTCAACAGCAGATGGAAGGAGGGCCACAGCAAAGAGAGAGGATCTGCTCACCTTAGAAGCTCAAGAGCATACAATACAATGTGTAAAATGAAGGGTAAAGGGTAGGTTTATTTATAGTTTAGGCTAGGGCAAAGAATAAAAGAAATTAAATTAAAAATTATTATTATTAAAGATAACATGTTTAAATTAAATAATTTAAACATCTTATAATTAACATTTTAATTTAAACTTTACTTTAACCCTTAAGACAAAAACAACAAAACCCCAAACCAACACAAGCAAGGGTAAAGGAGGGTTTAGGTGGGGTTACAAGGTGGCAATACTTGTTCATTCATTTTCAAGGTGACCTTATTAACTTTATCATCATTGCATATGGAATACATCCCTTATGTGGTCATGCCCACCTTCAAGGAGGGTCATATACCAACAAGGTACCTGATCAAGGATCAAGTTGCCCCAGAAAATTTATGGGGTCTTATCCACCAAGGTCCAAGACCAAGGATCAACCCATACCCCAGGCATGGGTACCCTGGACCATGTCCAGGGGCCCTAGACATATCTAGGGGCTTTAACTGCTTGGTCCCAGACCAAGAACCCCAATCATATACTGGGGGCCCTCTCAGGGGTCTTTACTGCTTGGTCCCAGACCAAGAACCCCAGTCATATACTGGGGGCCCTCACAAGGGTCTTTTGCCATGGCACTGACCGTTTGGTCCCAGACCAAATACCTCAGGAGTGCACTGGGGGCCCTAGATCTCGGCTAGGGTCTTTGCCATCCTCCCTGAGAATGGCACTTGCAGCTGCCGACAAACTCTTCGCTGAATAGATTATCCCAAGAACTAGCTGCCAGAATACCTGCATAATTCTGAGGGCCTCACATTCTAAAATAAAAACAAAGCTAGCAATGGTCTTATCTAGAGCCAAAGAGGAGGCAAATAATCTGGACAAGGTCTCCTATTACCATGTGCAACGCAAACTCAACCAAGTAGCAGATTATTGGGCCAAAAAGACCTTGACCTTATCATTAGGCTCATATGATCGAAACAGGGTGAGATCTCACCATATCATCCCCTAAGCTCTGAATTAATAGCATGTCACTCATTATTTATTATCCACATGGCTCATCGACAAATAACCCTTGTAGCGGTATTGGGACAAGAGCTCGAAGGATAGAGCCCACCCCATCCCGCATGGGAATAACACTCATGGCGTTGAGTATTGAATGTTGTTGTTTGATTATGCACCAGCACTATGGGACTAAACAATTGCATCCATGTGAATTGGGAACACCACCGCTGAACCCAACTAATGTCATGATTTTAGGAAGGAGGATTCAAGCAAAAGGCCGAGGCTCCTAGTTATAACATGATACAAGGGAAGCACTTTGCAGAAGTTGCATGGAAGGATAGCGTTTTGGGCCCTATCTCCTGGGTATGGTTTCTTGTTTTCCTAGTTCTCTGGTGTATCGACTGTGGATATTTTATTTCAAATCATTGGGTTTTTCTTTACCTCTCTCTGTTATTAGTTGGTTTCTTTGGAGCTTCTATTCCTGGTCTTCCCCACGCAGTTTCAAAAATCAGATTAAGGGCGTGGTTTCTATTGTGGAACAAAGCTTAAGTATCAGTCCTTTCCCTTGTTAGAACTGGTTTTCTGGTTGCAACTTTAGAATTCTGATTGGTTTCCTTGGTGCCATAGTGTCCTCGCCTGCTTCAGCACTTTAGAGTAAGTTTAGACTGTGATAATCTTAGCCTAATTGGCCATCCACGAAATGAATTGGTAGCCTTCTCTTTCACATTTCAGGGCCGAAGTTATTGTGTAGGTGCAATTCTACAAAGCCTAATTTGGTCTGCAAGTTTATGGAGTATAATAATGGATAACAGGGATGTCATGGAACTTAGGAGAGTGTTGAGGAGGCATGAGGAACAAACTCAGTACAATAGGGCTTCCTTATTCTCTATCACCACTAAGGTGTATGAGAACGAGCATCACTCAGCACGCAAATGTCATGAATTTGTTGGTGCAACAGAAGAAATGGCTGGACATCTTGGAAGTCGAATGTAATATGCTCAGGAATTTAGCATTGAACCTGCGTAGGGACTCCCTCTCATCTGCATCTAATAATAAGGATCCTACAATCCCTTCTCATGCTAAGCAGAAAGATGAAGACATGGTTCATCAACTCAAAGAGCCAATGGACATTGAGTTGCAGCACTCCCCCTATTTAGAAGCTGGTCAAGAAGAGGTTAACAGTTTTCAGGCATTTTGTTGAGTCATAAGTTTATGAATGTTTTGTAGAGTCATAAAAATCCTAGGTCTTTTTGTTAATGTGGCAACATGCAGGAGAAGTTGGAATGTGCTTTTTTAAGTCTTCAATAGGCTATTTTATGTAAGATCAAAGAGCCTACTAACTCAAGGCTCTGATCCACTGAAACAGATCTATGTACTATGTTGTTGACACTAGCTTCAGCTTTTTTAAATAATATGATATTCTCTAATCTCTTGTTCCAAATAATAATAAAAAAAGAAAAAAAATTAGCAATGTCCTAAAATGGAGATCAAGAAGAAGAAATTTTCAATACAACTTTAACATCATCCTAATTACAAGAGTCATCACACTTATGACCCAGCTTATCATCATTCTTTTGAACAAATACGACACTTTGTTTCAATTCCAAAGAATCAAAAATCCAATCCTACTTCTTTCCAAAGACTTACATGGACTCACAATAAGAGAAATTTCATTCCAAAATGTTATCAATAGATATATCTGATAAAAGTCAATCTAGGATGGATTGATACTTTTACAAGGCATCAATATTGTTTGGAGCTTCAACAGCTTTTTGCTTTGTTTCCTTATGTGCTTCGAGGATGAAGCCTTCTTAGATGGGAGGACATCTAATATACCAAATCAATACTTTTTATAGTGATTATGATGAAGCATTAAGGTCTTAGATGTGCCTCCTAAGAAAAATATGGAATAGTAAGAGTGAATACCACATCATACTATGCTACAGGTCTTATCTAGTGAAGGTAAATCCATATTTTTTCATTAATAATACTTTAATGATACTTTCCAGGTAAGCTAGGTTGATGTAGAGTTACAAGATGAGAATTAAAACAATAATTAAATACTTAGATTATTGTGCATGCACAATAAATGATATAGTGCTAAAATATTTTAACTTATATGACATTTTATTTAATAAAAATGATAATTTATTACATGTACAACTAATATTTTGTATATTTAATCTTAAATTAAAATCTTATAGAATATTTTAAATTTTAATAAATATAATTAAAAAATATAATAATGCTAAAAAAACATTATTATTTCTTTATATAATGTTGTTTATAGTTAGTTACATGATAGTACTGTATACTTTCACACATATACATTCAAGATATTTAGTAAACCAAGTCATTGAAATAAGATCGG
>ML784027.1:1123128-1146042 GCA_009831015.1 Picea engelmannii
TACTTGTTATATATATATGAGAAACTTTGCAAATTTGTGTATAATGGTTTGGAATCTGGATTCACATGGATGCACATGAATATATATGAGAAACTTTGCAAATTTGTGTATAATGGTTTGGATTCACATGGATGCACATGAATGTGTATTTTTTTTTCGAAAAATTGAATATTTTATGTATTTTTAGAAACCGGTTTTTTGATCCGGTTTTTTTCCGGTTCCGGTCCGGTTCCGATTTTTGGGGTCGACCGGTTCGATGACCGGTTCGGTTCTGGCAACACTGGTGCACAGCACTTGGGAAGGTACATTAAGGGTTCCAGAGAGCTCACTGGGTCAGATCCGGAGAAGCCCTCCCAAACCAGTACAAAGCATACCAAGGTGCTCAATTTGAGCCATACATCACCAGATTTCGACAGTGGAATCACTGGGGCACATCAGTTGTCTGGGAGAGGGGCGCAAACCCCCAGGGGGTCCCATCCGAGGTCTAGTTAGATCAGCATAGGGTTGATCGTCAGTCTGGCAGTCACCAGGAGGAGTTGTGAGGTCAAGGTGCATCATTTGGGACAGTTTCCAGGCAGATCGGACGAGTATAGCCAGCAGGGCGAACTTTCCAAACATTCGTAACAATTGTCGTGAGTATCCGAGATTGCATACAACAGAAATGTACATGCATGTTGTCGATTCTTCCCGATCTTCTGTATACAGGTATTTATTGTTGTTTTGCATTGTATTCCGGCGACGATCAACTCTTATGAGATCTAGCTGATGAGTAGTTCCTATTTTCCTACATGCACATTGTATTTCCTGTTATCTTCCATAATACATGCTATTGAGTTGTGTTGGTTCCTTTTATTTTGCATGCATCGTATATTCTACTCAAACAACTTATTTATATGACACACACATGAAAAATCACCACCCATGTTAAACAAAGTAACTAAAACGCATCCAGAAACCCCCAAAGTATCGGATCCGAGAGTTGAGACATCAGTTTGAGTAGAGTCCATCCAGATTCATTGGATTAGGGATATTTCAATGGCATCAGAGCCTTCTTCCTGCCAGCCTATGAAGAAGTGTTTTCTCATGACCCCATGATTCCGGGAACAGGTGCAGAATACCCAGAGGGCCAAGGTCATATTGGGGACGAGTACATTCAGTACCATGGGGGACATAGTAGAGACAGAAGAGACAGGAACAAAAGGGACTACACTCCCTTCCATACTCAATCAAATACAGAGCTAGAGATAGAGGATAGGGACCACATCAGTTCCGACATAGATGTAGAGATAGAGAGAATTATGGGTGACAGGCGTGAGACCCCGGAGTGCAAGCAGAAAGGCTCCGAGATACAGCATGACAATGCGCAGGCCATCTTGAATGACCTAGCTAGAGAACAGTGGGATATGATGAACGCCATAGTACAAATGGCCATCAACACACAGATGATCCAACACAGTGTGAGCATTATGGGTGCCAACGCGGCAGGAGGAGCGAGTGGTTCAAGAGGACACCAGGGAGGTGGTGCCAGTGGTTCCAGTGGATCTTGAGGTGGAGCGAGTGGGAATCCTTCACCTATCTGTACCTATACATCATCTGGGAGGATTCCTCAACCTTTATTTCCATAGTTCCAGGGGGGACATCAGCTGGGACAGCTAGGGCAGACAGGAGGACAATTGGAACAGGGGCAGGCAGTGCCACAGGACCTATTTGGGGAGTACAGGGGAGACTATTTGGTGTTGGGGCCAGAGTTCCATGCATATATGAGTTTGCTAGATTATTGTTCGATCAGGTATCGGAACAGGCCCAGGGAGGCATAGAGGGGCAATGCGCAGACTCGAAACACGGACCTCATTAAGAAAGTGGGGAAATTGAATATTCCTACTTTCGACGAGTGCTCAGGCATAGGTACAAAAGCTTGACACATATTTCAAGCTCAACTCGATGATAGAGTCAGAAGCTATTAGCTTCGCCACCTTGCACTTGGATGGGAAGGCCCACGAGTGGTGGTATCATAGGCCGGTGACCTTGGGTCACAGTCGCATTACTTCATATTTGGAGTTCACCGAGAGGTTGACAGGAGGGATCCAGAACTCCATTTCAGGGATCTGACATAGTTGAGACAAACATGGTCAGTTGAGGCATTAATCACAGAGTTCCAATGGAAGGCAGTGGTCGTATCAGATATTTCAGAGCACAAATTGGTGATGTTGTTCACTGAGGCATTGGCGGAGCAATCGAGGGGTTAGGTTAAGGCTTTCAAGCCTCACACCCTACAGGAGGCCATTGTGCACACTAGAGACATAGGGGACTCAGTGTTGAAGCATGAAACCCAAAACCTTTACTAAACCCTTTGTGCCACAAAGAGACAAGGATCAAAAGAATCCTCAGAGGGATTGGAAGGGAAAGCCCAAGTTGGATGATGACACCAAACAGGAGTTGATGAGGAAGAAGCTTTGCTTCTCTTGCAGTGACCCTTGGGTCCCAGGGCATCGATACATGGGAAAGGACAGATCCACTACATTGAGGTGGAATTAGGCAGCGAGGAGGAGGATGAGGAGTTTGGGGCATAGGCAGATAGTGACTCAAAGAATAAGCCTACTCACGAGCCAGAGCGACATCCAAAGAAACCTTAGACATGGGCAGAGGCACGGCCAAAGGAGGAGACAAAACCTCGCAAAGAGGTGAAAGGGGTAACGGAGTACCCAGGTACAACACTCTCAGGCTCAAGGGCCTTATACAGGGGCAGCGCATGACAGCTTTAGTAGATGGTGGGACCACCCACAATTTCATCGATGTGTCCTTAGTAGCCCGGGGGGGGATACGCACTGAGGAGTTTGAGGGGTTCACCGTGGTCGTGGCAGATGGATATACTATGACATGCTTGGATATGGTTCCATACCTAGAGGTCAAGCTAGGCAACTACACCCTGACAAATACCTTCTACGTAGTTGACCTATCAGATACAGATGCAGTGTTGGGGGTAAAGTGGCTATATTCATTGGGAAAGATTGGGTTTAACTATCAGACGTTGACCATGAGTTTCAGAGATGCTAGTGGGTTGAGAGTAGTATTGAGAGGTATGTCTATAAGAGCACCCAGAGCAATATCAGCGAAGAGGATGGAGCGGATCTTCCACCATGGTGATGTAGCATATGCGATAGAGTGTTTGATCACCACCCGGAAGGATTCAGAGGGTAAAGAGCATTACCATCCACAGATCAGGGAGTTGATGAGTCGGTATGAGCCAGTGTTTGGGTCGATACCACCAGGGAGGCCACCTGATAGGGGGTTCGAGCATACTCTTGAGTTGGAGGCAGGGGGCTACACGTGTGATCACCGCACCCTATAGACACCCCAAGAGATTCAAGGACGAGATCGAGAAAGTAATCAAGGAATTGCTTGTGATGGGGCACATCAGGCCTAGCACGAGTCCTTTTGCTTCTTCAGTCGTACTGGTACTGAAGAAAGATGCCACATTGAGGATGTGCATAGACTACAGAGCCCTTAATAAGAAAATGATAAAGAACATGTACCCGATTCTGGGCATAGATGAGTTGATGGGCGAGCTACATGGGGTAGTTTTCTTCACTAGAATTGATCTACGGTCAGAATATCATCAGAACAGCATCAGAGAGCAGAACATACAGAAGAGTGCTTTAAGATGTCAGTTTGGGCACTTCGAGTTTTTGGTCATGTCGTTTGGGTTGACCAATGTACCGGCCACCTTTCATTCTTGCATGAATCACATCTTCAGGGGGCAACTGAGGAAGTACCTTTTGGTATTCTTCGATGACATTTTGATTTATAACAGGACATGGGTTGAGCATTTGGCACACTTGGAGGAGGTCTTGGGCATTATGCAGGCACAATCATTATATGCCAAGGAGTCCAAGTGAGTTCGGAATGAGAGAACCACTGTATTTGGGGCATATCATCAGTGAGCATGGAGTACAGGTTCATCAAGAGAAGATCAGGGCCATTCTCGATTGGCCAACACCCAACACAGAGTTGAAGGGATTCTTTGGGTTATGCAGTTACTACAGGCGGTTTGTCAGGAGATTTTCACAGTTGGGAGCACCACTCACAGACCTAACCAAGAAGGGTTCTTTTCAGTGGACGGATGAGTCACAACAAACTTTTGAGAAAATGAAGGAGGCTATGAGCACATGCCTTGTTCTAGCCCTTCCAGATTTCTCTCGGTCGTTTGTTCTAGAGTGCGACGCATTAGGGGTGGGGATTGGAGCAATTTTGATGCAGGGGGGCCATCCCATTGTGTTCGAGAGAAGGAAGCTCAACGAGTCGGAGAGACTATTCGATTTACGACAAGGAAATGCTAGCAATCATGCATGCCTTAACCAAATTCAGGGAGTATCTGGTGGGTAGAAGGTTTGTAGTGAAGATTGATCACAACAGTCTCAAGTATTTCCTGGATCAGAAAGACCTTAGTAAGAGACAACAGAAGTGGGTCTCGAAGATCCAAGCCTTTGACTTTGACAATAAGTATGTTAAAGGAAAAAGGAATGTCGTAGCAGATGCTTTGTCCAGAAGGCCAGCAGGGTGTTCGATGATGGATATTTGCATAGAATGGAAGGCACATTTGTTGGTGGAGTACTCCAAAAACAATTTTGCTTATGAGGTACTGGATGGACAGGTAGTTGATGATAGATACCGAGTGTTAGATGATTTCATTTTCTACAAGGGTCGGATCTACTTGGTTCCAGAATCTACCTTAAAAGGGAAGGTTTTGAAAGTTTGTCACGATTCACCTACAGTCGAGCATCAGGGATTCTTCAAAACATACCGACATATCAGGGAGAGATTCTCATGGAAGGGTCTCAAGGATGATGTACTGAAGCACATCCAAGAGTGCGCGACTCGTCAGCAGAACAAGTCTGAGCAGACACACCCTGCGAGGTTACTTCAACCTCTACCCACTCCGGAGCAGAAATGGGAGAGCATCTCTATGGATTTCATTACAGGACTTCCTCGAGTGCAGGGTAGGGACTGTATATTTGTAGTGGTCGACAGGTTGACCAAATTTGCACACTTTTTTACTATACCCACTAACTACAAGGCCATACAGGTAGCGTAGCTATTTTTCAGAGAGGTTTTTCAGTTGCACGGTTTACCCAAGCAGATAGTCAGTGACAGAGATGGACGCTTCATCAGTGTGTTTTGGAAGGAGCTTTTCAGGTTGATGGGAACAGAGTTAGCCACGACTACCACCTACCACCCGTAAACAGATGGACAGACAAAGATCATCAACAAATGGGTGGAGGGTTATCTGAGGAATTATGTGGGGGGGCAACAGTGCACATGGGTGAGAGATGGTTGCACATGGGTGAGTATTGTTACAACACAACTTACCACATGTCTATCGGGATGTCATCATTTAGAGCATTGTATGGATACGATGCACCCTCTTTTGTGGAGACTATGTTTGGGGATAGCAAGGTCCCGAGGGCCAAAGACTGGATTGAGGAGTGTCAGAGGATTCTATGGGTAGCTAAGGAGAACCTACAGGTAGCTCAAAACCAATAGAAGATCTATGCAGATAGGCATAGGATAGAGAGTAGTTTCGAGGTAGGGGACTTGGTTTTTCTGCAATTATGGTCGTACAGACAGTCTTCGTTGAAGAGAAGCGGGGTAGAGAAGCTGAAGCCTAGGTTTCTATGGGTCGTACAGAGTCATCATGGGTCGTACATAATCATCGAGAAGGTAGGCGAAGTGGCCTACGAGCTAGAGCTGCTAGTGGGTAGCAAGATACATAACGTATTCCACGTTTCTTGCCTTAAAAAGGCATTGGGACAACAGGTGTCCATTTCAGAGGAGTTGCCACCCTTGGATGAGGAGGGGCAATTGGAGTTAGTGATGGAGGAGGTGTTAGAGAGGAGAGAGCACAGGTTGAGGAGCAAGGTCATCAGGGAGTGCTTGGTCAGATGGAGGGGACTTCCAGTGGAGGATGCCACATGGGAGGGAGAGCTTATATTGCAGCACCCAGGATTGATGTTGCTTGAGGACAAGCAATCTCGGGAAGGGAGGATTGTGATGTCTCGTTCCCAAGAATAGTCTCAGCAAGGAGTGACTTAGCAATCTATCTGTTCCCGTAGACTATAGTCAGGCACAAACAGAGAACAAAGGGAGAAATAAGGGTGAATAAAGGGCTAAACGATGAATTAAGCCAAAAAGCATAGGAAAAGTCACTTAAGCCAAAGTCAATAGACAAATAGAAGAAAAAGGTGTTAAGGGGGGACTTAATTAATTACTCACATTCAACTTAGGTGGAAAGGCACCTAGCTTAAGTGATGTCAACGAAAAATTAGACCGGGGAAGTATAAGAAGAGGAATTCAACCTAATTCCTCATTATGTTATGATTTTGATTTGAGAACATGTTCGAGAGGAGGAAATCAACCTCTTAGTTGTTTTGTGGATTTCTGGAAGAAACCACCACCCAGATCGACTTCGGTGTTGGAAGACACACCCTAATCTATCGGAGAAACCATCTAGGTATTCCGCCGTGCCAGATCTGTATTCTGTATACCCAGTTTAGAGATTGCACATTGCATCTAGTGAGGGCCCAAGGGTTAGAGACAGTTTTGTGTAGCTTGACGAGACTAAGGCAGATCTCATTATTTCCTTCTGATCTAGTTGAGAGGGAGCGAGGGCGCTTCTTTTGAGCTATCATTCATCAAATTCCGATGGAGGAATCTCCTACTGCGCATTAGGCAGCCAAGAAGTACGCAACACTTGGGGATGTACATTGAAGGTTCCAGAGAGCTCATCGGGTCAGATCCAGAGAAACCCTCCCAACCCAGTACAAAGCATACCAGGGCGCTCAGTTTGAGCCATACATCGCCAAATTTCGACGGTGCAATCACTGGGGTGCATTAGTTGTCCAGGAGAGGGGCGCAAACCCCTAGGGGGTCCCATCCGGGGTCCAGTTAGATCAACAAACGGTCGATCTTCAATATGACAGTCACCAGGAGGAGTTGTGAGGTTAGGGCACATCATTTGGGACAGTTTCGAGGAAAATCCGACGAGTATAGCCAGCAGGGCAAACTTTCCAGACATTCGAAGCAGTTGTCGTGAGTATCCGAGATTGCATACAGCAAATATGTACATGCATGTTGTCGATTCTTCCCGATCTTCTGTATACGGGTATTTCTTGTTGTTTTGCATTGTATTCCAACGACGATCAACTCTTATGAGATATAGCTGATGAGTAGTTCCTATATTTCCTACATGCACATTGTATTTCCTGCTATTTTCCATAATACATTCTATCGAGTTGTGTTGGTTCCTTTTATTTTGCATGCATCATATATTTTGCTCAAACAATTTATTTATATGACACATACATGAAAAATCACCACGCATGTTAAAAAAAATAACTAAAACGCATCAAGAAACCCCCAAAGTATCAGATCTGAGAGCCGAGACATCAGTTTCAGTAGAGTCCATCCAGATCCATTGGATCAGGGATATTTCACTGGGCATGAAGTGGGGATATGTGATAAATCAACCCCAAAAATCACCCTTCTTATTAATCAATACTTGTTGAAATGGGTTAAAAGGAGGAAAAGAAGGAAACTTTGAGAATTGAATTTGTCGCTAGGGGAGTTGCAAGAACCTCAGCAACTACAAACTTATCAAGGGCAGGGGCAAGTGAGAACCTCTCCTTGGCCTCACCTTCCACAATACTCTCAACAAGCTCGCCTTTCTTTGTACTGAGAACTACCGCTAGGGCACAACCTTCTATTAGATCAATGGTTAAAATAAGGGAGACGCACGAAGTAGACAAGATTTTGGGTAGACGTTTTCTATGGAATGACATTATTTCCATCATTGTCAAGAACAACCCGTTCTACTAGTCTATGTTTTGATTTTGTTGTTGTCGTTGGTCTAGGGTATAAGCCCCATACCTATGATGAGTTGAGAGGGCGTATCCTTCAAAACGAAAAGCTCAATTGCACTCACAAATTGGAGGAACATAGGAAATCATGGGAAGTCACCAGATGATTCATAATGTCAAAGGGTTGGATCGATGGGAAGCGCAAGACCATTGTTAATTTCTTGGTTAATTTTCACTAGAGGACAATGTTTATTAAATATGTCGATGCATCTGCATATGTTAATGATGCAACATTATTATGTGAGTTGTTGGATGGGTTAATCCAAGAGATAGGTCCATAGAATGTTGTCCAAGTCATCACTGATAACAATACTAATCATGTGGCTACCGGCAGGTTGCTTATGGTGAGTTATATGATCTTGTTTTGGATAATTTGTGCCACCCATTGCAGTGACTTGACTTTAGAGGATATGGGAAAAACTTATTATATCAAGGATATCACTAAATCAGCTAGGAGCATCACAAAATTTATATATAATCATGCATTTGCTCTTAACTTGATAAAAAAACTCACAAATAACAAGTAGTTGGTGCATCTAGTAATCAAACGTTTCACCACTAACTTAATTTATCTTACTCTCTGCGTTTGTAAGTTGGAGGTGAAGAGAATGTTTATTTCTTACGACGAGGAGGCTAGTTCATTTAACAAATAAAGTGGACGAGCAATCCATAGCCAAGCTAGTGTGCCAGGAGATGTTTTGGGAAGAAGTGGAGGAGATGTGTGCCATTAGTGAACCCTTGGTAAAGGTTCTTCACTTGATAGATGGAAACAAGCCTGCAATGGGCTGTGTATGAGATCGTGGATAGGGCCAAAGAAGCTATTTGTACCTATTATGAGGACAAGGTGGACGAGGGATATGGAAAACAATTATTGATATGGTAGTTGATCGATGATTTATGGAATAATACACTCCAGCACCCCCTTGATGCTATAGGGATCTACCTCAACCCTACATTCTCTTACTCGTGTGGTTTTAGATTTGATGTTGAGGTTATGAACGGATTCCTCTCTTGTGTTCAAAGGATGGTGCCAAGTTCGCATGAACACTCGGAGATTTCTAAAGAAATGGATATATATAGGATGGACACTGGAACATTTGGCTTTGACATCATTGTTCAAGACAAGAAGACTAGAAGGCCTACTAAACTTCATTTTGTTCCAAATTTGATGTCTCTTTTTTTCTTGTTTCAAATTTCAATGTGCTTTCCTATTTTTCTCTTATTCGTTGTAGATGCTTGGCGGACAACCTATAGAAAAAGAGTACTCAATTTACAGAAACTTGTCATTTAGGCACTTAGCCAAACTTGTAGCTCTTCAAGTTGCGAGCACAACTAGATTTTGTTTGAAAAAATACATATCAAGAAGCACAACAAGTTAGAAATTTTCAAATTAAAATTTTAATTTATTATAATTTATGACTCGTTACCCTTTTACGAAAAAACATCACCTCTTCATTTAATAGGACACATCCACCCTTTTAATACATCGAGTCATTTAACATAAAGGTGATAAAAAATGTCGGGTGCATTAAGAATCAAAAGTCGATTGGTGCGGTGATCCCAGAAATTTCAAATAGTTCTTTCTATCGGATCACCCATCAAAACGGATCAGAATCCCTTCGACACTGTGGATACGCAACGAGAATTCGCAGCCAACCAATATCACCTTTGCACTGCTCTGATACCAACAACCGGATTCTCTTCTCCTTTGCTCTCAAATCCTTCAACTTTGCGCTCTGATACCACTTGTTGGGCAGCTGAAGCATAAACAAGCAATAAACCGAGAAAAACAATCACACAATTTAACAGAGTGATTTACATGGAAACCCAATACGGGAAAAAACCACGGGGAAATGATAATCGGTATTCTTATTATTCAAGGGAGAATTACAATAGCCAACACAGGCATACAACCATCCTCTCCTCACATACACGCTACACTCCACTGTATTGTGTCTCCACACCTCTACGGGTATGCTTGTTATATAGGATCAATAATACGGTTAAACAAACTCATTACAACCTGATCCATCAGTTGCACAACCTATTCACTGAAGTGTGCATGCATGCACAATCTAAATTTAGCTGATGTGCATGCAACCGCATGGGAAATTGGTTGGCACGTTTTCAACATATACATGGCACATAGATGGGGCCACTTCTTAATGTAATTTGAAGGATGTCATACAGCGCGTGGGGATATCATGGCACTGGGTCGTCCACTTATATTGTAAGTGAAGTTTTTTATCATTGTTATATGGAGGTCGATTCTCCTTCATAAGAAAGAAGCAATCTTGATTATTATGGAGGCCCATTTTGGGGGGGTTTTACACTTCTAGCACCTTCTAGAATATAGGAAATATCATTTTTTTATTGTAAGGGGTTGAGCTAGAGACTCTATTTAAAGAGCAGTTCCCTCACTTCTTTGGGATGGTTGGATTTGGGAGGACCCCCTCCCTTGGAGCTTAATGCAATATTTTGGATGTGTTTGGAGGTGCTACACAGTTGTCTTGTGGATGAGGTTGTTTTTCAAACTTTCGCCGCTATTGTTGTTTTGCTGAAATTGCTTTGACATATGCTTAAGGAGTAGGGGCTTGGTATACTCCTTCCATTCTCGTTTCAGGTTGTCATTGGAATTTTGTTCATGATTGTATCTCTTTCTCTACTTATGGATGAATGCACATTAACATGATTCCTGATAGCTGCAATCTCCCCAAGCATTGGATGTTGTCTACATATGTAACTTCCGTAGCCATATTTCTGCAACATAGGGCAGCAAGGAGAAGAGCACTTTGAGCTTGTACTTTTCAGCCGCATTGTCTTTTTCCCATCTTCAGAACAGCCTCCTATGTGAGCTTTGTTGTGACTCCATTCGTTCAATGAATAAGGCACTAATCTCCAGCCCTCATCCACTTTATTTCTGCATCTCTTATAACCCTGTTTTGCTGGAACTTACTCTTTACATCACCCTGCACTTCATAGTTTTATTCTCCAGCAATCCTATTTAGGGAAGCCTCCCTTGAGCCGGAGGAGAGGCAGCCTGAAGAGCAGAGGGGAGTTGGTGAAGTGACAGTGGCAAACCCCCTAGTTACCCAAATCTATCATCCAGGTGCTGGGGACTTTTTGCATGTTCATGATGACAGATTTTGCGGTAACAGGTATTACATGAACAATATATACAAAACATCTAAATGGATGAAAAACTCTCATAGAACACCACCAAAAGAGATAAGAGACCTTTATTCAGCTAGAGACCCACAAGCATAAGCCACTTTTTGTACCAACATATATAATCTACATATTACATTTTAGAGCCTCTCATGTTTTCAGTCAAACTGTTAAACCAATTTAAAATAAATGTGTTCAAAATATTCCAACCATATAGTTTATTTTAAATTGAAAAACAATAGACGTGTAAAATACTCACATGATCTTTGATAGAGCTGTCTAGCCAAAATGTATCTTCTGCCAAGCCATTGCCAAATAAAGCACAAAATATGTTTGCTGATCCTCCAACTTTTGTAGCAATGCCTTCCAACTTTTTCCACCGCAACCTCAAAGTAGTTGGTGTTCTCTCTTTATTTGCATCACTAAGATCCAGAATGTGATCTGGCTTGTTGGATGCATCCAATCCTTTCCCAGACCCATATTTCAAGTCCATGAAAATTTTGGATTCAAGCCCTTTAAATTGTCTTCGTGAAGGAAATTGAATTGAGACCTGCAGCAAGTCTACACACATTGGTTAGTAACTGAATTCAAGCATTTAAATACTGCCTTTCATCCTCATGAAATCAATTTTATATTATGAGATAGAAAGGCCTTGGTATAAAGTCAGATACACCAAACCAGAAAAGCAAGTGTACAGCACAAACCAGCGTTTGATATAATAATGTGGTCTAACTGTATATTTAGTAAGACCCACATAGGCAAATCTGCTAAAATGTCATTGTTTGCTAAAAGGCAAATGGCCTAGCTCAAATTCAAGGAAAGAATGGAATGACCTAAAGCATTCTCACTTAAGAGTTTTCATATGGATAGAAGTAGTTTTTATCATAATCATTCCTTCCAGATAGGGAAACAAATCAACGTACCCTTTTTTCCAGCCTTGTTGACAAATTGAGCCAATGATGTGTCGTTATATTTCGAAAGTTTTCAAATATCTTTCTCCCATAACAAGTGGCAATGCTTTCTGGATGGAACTACAGTAGCAAAGCATTGCAAACGTCCAGGAAAGGTCAAAATATAAACAAGGTTCTAGCAGGCTTTGAAATGTAAATCATGGTTAAATGACAATGCAATTACTATGAAACAATACACCTCTTACCTGTACCCCATAATGGGGCCTGCTGCAATGCATTACACCCAT
This sequence comes from Picea engelmannii, assembly GCA_009831015.1. Lineage (NCBI taxonomy): Eukaryota > Viridiplantae > Streptophyta > Pinopsida > Pinales > Pinaceae > Picea > Picea engelmannii. Next base: position 1,135,408 of record ML784027.1, read on the forward strand.
AAGCACTTTTGTGTATCCCATGGTGTCAATACATTTTGACTCATCAAAACTTGCACTGTTAATTGCTGGCATCCCCATCTCATCAGTAAATTTTGGATATTTCTTGTTTAGAGAATTTGGCTTTTCAGTTTTTGCCTGACYGCTATGCAGATCAGGATTCACATTCAATGCATCTGAACATGATGTCCAGGCAATTGGAATAAGATCACTAGGAAGAGTTTTTGCATCAAGTACCAATGAGTGGTATCTTACAACCTGCCAGACCAGATTGTATTAGCCATTTAGCCACTTGAAACCACTACAGTAAAATTGGAGAGTTATGTCAATGAGCAAAACCAGCTATGCTCTTCCAACAACATACCTAACAGCATGTCTCAGAGTACAAGCCATGTAATAGCAACATAAGAATTGCATTGTTTATATAACAAATTAAACACCTGAGCACTTCTAGCAACAAACTTACCTTGAATCCAGAACCTGCTCCAGAAGGGATGCCGTTGAAAAGTTGGCACCCTGTATGCTCAATCTCGCTGCAGAAAAAAAGGAAAAATCTCAATGATTACAAATTCTGCAAAGCATAAGAGAATTTAAACAGAGATAAAATCCCGTCAAGGTCTTGCAATGAGTTCCTGCAACGATGATATTATTTATCTCGGTATACCAACAAAGACAGAGAAAGGCCATTATTTTGATGAATCCAAATATTAATGTAGCAATAGTCAATAGAATGACAAACATCCTATTCAGTGCCACCCACACTGCAGACTCGGAAATGAAGCATGCACACTAGAAATCATGTAGCAGAACATTAAAAACTCTATTACCTGTCAATGCTAGAAAACCAAAATAGGCAATTCCAAAAGAAACACCCTGAACGTCATCTGAATGAAGTATAAAGAAAACATATAGAGCAACATACCTAAGGCGACCATGAACAGGCTCAGGAGCATGTACAACTTGAGCGCCATTCGCGTATCCCAGGGCCTATTGCAGTAGGTAAAGATAAATTTAAACATGGGCAAAGATAGATATCAATTCAAAAGAATACATTCATTAACCCTACAATCTGTAGAATTTCAAAATGAGACTGTCAAAAAATTATGTAGAAAGCTTACAACAGCCGGACACTAATGCAATTACTCTACAGTGATCTATCATCAAGGGTATCCCTTAGCTAGCTGATACTGTTATGTATGTTATTTTGGAAGATGAAATGGGTTATCTCCTTGAGGCAGTCCAAATCCAAGGACAAATTCAAGGCATTTCCCTTCCGGGGGGCAATGATGTGCTTGATGTAATCTTTTCCAATGACTCGGCTCTTACTCCAAAACTTACCCAACCCTCTATGGAAGGCATGTTGTGGCATTTGGAGTTTTTTCCAAAGCTGCAGGACTTGTTGTGAGTGAACAAAAGCACAGGCCTTCATTATAGGACATGATGATTTTCCCAATTGGCTAAACAAGAACAGAAGATCATCCAACCAGGGCAAATTATTACATACTTGGGCATCCCCTTCATAATGGATGTCTCTACCAAGGATTGATGGGATTACGTCTTGAACAAATTTGAAATAAAACTCAAAAATTGGCATCATTGTAACTGTTGAGATTTATAAGGGTCAACAAGAGAATTGATGCAACCAAATCTCACCCAAAGTCTGAAATAGCCTCCTTACAAGTGCACTAGAGAAAGGGTGAAAAAGCCAAGCACAGTGCCAATCACAAGAGAAAATGCCTAAATATAAGTGGCCTTTGGCATGAATCACTTTATAAGAGAGATCAAGAAGATAACAAGAGATGATACAAATGAGAGCTTGAGTTGTGTATTTATACACAACTCAAGTGAGGCGTCCTCCAAAAAGGGGTTATGGGCCGACATAACAAGAACACACACTCCAAGAGGGTTATTGAGCCTACATATAAAATTTGACTAGGTCAGCTTTAACTATAAACCTAGTATACAATAAATGTAATAAAGCATGGCCTTAGCCATAATTACAAGCACATAATGATACATATGAATGGGTTGTGGGCACATGTACAAATTACACCAATAATTCTAACACCTCCTTTGAGTTGTGTTATCCCCCACTTTCAAGGATAACTAGGAGATCATGTCTCGAGGCCCACAGGTCCTAGACATGGAGTACCGAGAGCAGGATTGACTTTAGCATGGCCCTAGAGGGCCCACCTTTTCTTCTTCCAGCATCTTTATCTTGTCAGCAGCAACAACATCCATCACCATCGGCTTGGTCTTGTGTCAGAGAAGGTTCTTGCTCCATGCGGTAATTAGTCCGGGTATCATGGTATGTGTCACTTTGATCATCAAAACCATTAAATATATGCATCTGATTCCTTTTATTTCTAACAACTGCTTGGATCTTACACTTGCCCACTTGACCATGTTTGGGGGAATTGACAGGGTGCCCTAGCAAGCATGTATCTGTAGGTTTTGGTTTGCCATTGGGGGGAATTTCTGAGAAGCCATCGTTTGCTCCCATCATAGTATCACTTTTCCATCTTGTTTCCCGCTCACCTATCCCATTCCACTTGTCCAGACATTGGGTTGACCTATTTTCAGGATTGCACCTTATCTCGTGGGAAGAAGGGGCTAAAGGCCCAGAAGGTAAAAGCAAGTTGGTAAAAGATAAAAGCCTAAAAATAAAACCTCAAGATGATTCGCCCAGGGATCCCCGAGAAAGCAATAAAAAGCTTCTCAGCAAGAAACAAGAGGGACCCGGAAAAATAATAAAACAAGGCCTAACCAAAGGATAGGGGGTCTCATCACGAGCCAGCCTATTAGGTCCATGGGTATCTAACAGTATGACATTGCCATTAGCTGGTCACCACGCCAGGGCAGTGACTCTTGGTTGCATGGCCAAGGGAAAGGGGGTCTCATCACAAGCCAGCCTTCTCATTTCTGTGAAAATACTTGTGGGTAACGCTGTCACCATTGGTCACCATGCCAGGGCAATGTCCCCTAATTAGCTCTTGAACAAAAAGCAATAAAAGATAAAAGAATAAAATAATGAAGAATAAAAAGAAAAGAACGAACTTGGAAAAAATGCATCCATGACAGGTACAGCTCGCCTTCTACAAAGGCACCCACAGGTAAGATTTTTGCATCCTTAGCCCACATTGCACCCACATGTTTGGACATCCCCTGACCACATCACCGACTTACATGGCTTGGATGAAGTTTTCTTCCGGGAACTTTCCTTCTTCTGTGGACACTAGCCCAATAGGGCGCCTTGTCCTTTTCTCCAGACTTGTATTGTAGGCTTGTGTAACATCTTTGAGCTGTTAACTGATGTATTAGGGATTTTATGCACATGTTTAATAATATTGATGACGAGATGTGATTGACATTGCTAGGATCCTTGTGAGTGAGGAGCCCATGGAGGGCATAGCCATTGATGTGCAGGACCATGCCCGACAGACAGGTACCATTTTGGACCGGTACACATGGGGAGATGATTAATTCGGACCTCCATGGGGATGAAGAGCCCATTAGGTGGGATGTTGAGACCCCATCAGAGGGCAAAGACAGGATAGAGATGGATCAGGGGCTTTGCACCGGAGAAGAAGAGGACATTCCACCAGAGGCACCCCAGCACAGCTTGACTTAGGGGGGTTGAGCCCTTTTCAGTGGAACATTGGCCTTGGAAGGCCTGGGACGTCACCCTTGATGACCATGACGTCATCCAGCCTATTGGACGTCTTGGGAGGCAGACTAGGCAGCAGTGGCACGTGTGGCCATCTGCTGAAAGACAAGGTTCAGGGATAATGCATATAAGTTGTAATATACAAGGGATTGTTTCACCTGCAGCATCACCAATCTTGCTTACTCCCCAAGCTCTAAACACAACTAATATGGCCGCAGACAGAATGGACCAAATAGTTGTAGCTAGGTATGCTCCCCTGGTACTTCCTCAAGTCATGTATGTTTTTCCACCAAATGATTATATGAGATATTTGCCCAGATTTAATGGAGATGGATCAGTTACTGCTGAAGAGCATTTGAGTTCGTTTTATAGTTTTGCAGACAATTTCAATGTAGAGCATGCTGATGTGTGGATGAGATTATTCGTACAGAGTTTAAATGGGGAAGCAAGAAAGTGGTTCAGGAGTTTGCCTGCTAATTCAATAGCTAAAATTGTAGCTTTAGATGAGGCCTTTCTCAATCGATGGGCAGATAAAAAAGACTTTCAGTATTACCTTACTGAATTTGGTGCTTTAAGAAGGAAACAAGGACAATCAATTCCTGATTTTACCAAAAGGTTCAACCTGATGTACGGTAAAATTCCAGAGGAGATAAAACCTTCAGAGACATCAGCTAAAATCACTTTTGCTAATGCATTCGATGCTGAATTTTCCTTATTTCTTAGGGAAAGAAGAGCCACTACCCTCAGCCTAATGCAACATGCAGCTATTGAGGTAGAATCAAACATATTAGCAGCAGACAAATTGAAGTCCAGAAGTGACAAAGATAGGAAAAAGAAAAAGGAAGAGTTGCCTTCATCTTCTAATTCAGCATCCGATATTAAAATGGATTAAATGACTAAGATGTTGAAAACTTTGACATCTGAGATGGCAAGGTTGAAGATGGAACAAAAACAGCCCAATAGACCTGCACAAGAGGGCGGTTACAGAAATCCAAATCAGTTCAGGAGACCAAACAATGTACCTCAAATTTTACCAAGAGGAAGAAAAAATCAAGATGACCAAAAGGTGTTACCTCCTTTTCAGAATAATGCAGTAGATGAGGAGGAAGAAAATGATGGTACAGAAGAAGACCCTGCAGTTCATCTGAATGATTCTGAATCATCTCCTCTACATGTGACACGGCAAGAATATGAAGATACTTTGATTGCAAATCAGTTTGAGGAAGGGGATGGAGAGGATATTGTCCAGCATGAACCTACAGGAAAAAGGTACAATCTCAGATCTGGTTCCCAGGCACCTAAAGTAGATATACCTATCTCTACAAAGAAAGCCAGTACTCCAGTTAAGACAGGGGCAATCAAAGGTGTTCCCAATGTTCAAGCTGACCATTCATTGAAGCAACCTGTCAAAGATAACACTGTTGACATAAGGGAACCAGATAAAAATGTTTATGCTTTCAATTTAGAACATGAAATCAACAAAATCAAGATTCCAGTACCATTATTAGAACTTCTAAAAACAGAACCATTCAGAAAAACTGTCCTTAAGGCTCTAGAAGCTCCAGCTCATGTCACCTTCTCAGATACAGTCAACCTTGAAAATGAAAACCCTGCCATTACTATCGGACCTCACATTGAAGACAAAATTGATGCCTCTCCACCATTTTACATTTCACTAAATATCCATGACAAGATACTGCATAATTGCTTAATGGATTCTGGCGCTTCGCATAATGTCATGCCTAAGGTGGTGATGGAAGAATTAGGGTTGGACATTACTAGACCATATCATGATCTATATTCTTTTGATTCCAAGAAAGTCAAATGTCTTGGGCTTATGAAAGATGTGGTTGTAACTCTTTCCCAATTACCTATGAAGAGTGTGGTGTTAGATGTTATTGTGGCTGACATACCACCAAAATTTGGGATGCTTCTTTCAAGATCTTGGGCTAAAAAGGTAGGTGGCACTCTACAGATGGACCTAAGCTATGCAACCATACCTGTTTTTGGTGGCGAACAACGGAGATTATATAGAGAAATCAGACTGGCTTATTTGGTAAGTGATCACAATAATCCCACTAATCATCCTATATATGTTGTAGAAGATGATCTGGGTTCTTCTATTTTTCATATGGATGAGGAAATGGCAGAAGTATCAGTCAGAAAGTCAATAATTGTAGTAGGAGATAGTGAAGCCCATTTTGTTTGGAAAATGTATTTTGATGGGGCTTGTTCTAAAGAAGATTCTGGAGATGGAATTGTCTTCATTTCCCCTACCAAGGAGGTTATTCCAATGTCATATAAACTTGAATTTGACACCACTAATAACATCGGTGAGTATGAAGCTTTGTTGTTAGGTTTGAAAGCCGCAAGAGACATGGGAATAAATAAGTTGTCTGTTTTTGGAGACTCTGAACTTATTGTTCACCAAGTTAGAAACATATATCAAACCAAACAGCAAAGATTGAAACAATACAAAAATGAGGTGTGGGATTATGTGGATAATTTCTTTTTGGCATTCAATATTACTTTTGTTCACAGGGATTTAAATCAGCAGGCTGATTCTTTGGCATTTGCAGCAAGCAACTTTAAAACTCCGATGTTTCCTAATCTGAAGTTTCAAATTTAAGTCAGACACAGACCTTCAATTCCGGATAATATAAAACATTGGCAGGTTTTTAAAGATGATGAGGAAATTCAGAGATTTTTGAAAACCATTGAAGAGTTTTCTAATATTTCAATTGATCAAGATGACGGATGCAGAAGCAGAAATACACACTGCAGAAATTCTTCAAGATACTATTGCTGGTCACAAGATCATCGAATTGAAGACAAACCATTTGCCTAAAGGTTTGGTTCCATTAGAAAGGTTGTTCGATCATAATGATGTCGCCAGGAAGGCTGTTATCCAAACAGAAGAAACAGATGTGGAAGACTGTGACATTAGTTCAGATGCAAATCCTAGGTCGGTAAAAGTATCCAGGAAACTGTCAAAAAAGCAGAAGGAAGCATATATTGAATTAATGAAACAATATTCAAATATATTCGTCTGGTCTTATGAAGATCTGAAAGTGTTTGATACAGAAATTATTCAACATAAAATCCCTCTGAAACCTGGATCAAAACCTATAAAACAGAAATTCAGGCAATTCAATCCTTTACTGTTACCAATAATAGAAAAGGAGTTGGAAGAAGCTGCTAGAAGCAAAAATCATAGTGCCACTAAGATACTCAGAATGGGTAGCGAACCTTGTGCCCGTCAGGAAAGAGAACGGAGAGATAAGGCTCTGTGTAGACTTCCGGAATCTAAACAGGTGTTCTCTGAAAGACAATTATCCATTACCAAAAGTGGATTATATCTTACAAAAGGTTGTCGGCGCAAAGACAAAAAGAAAACAGCTTTTACCACTCCTTGGGGCACCTTTATGTACGAAAAGATGCCTTTTGGGTTGATGAACGTTGGAGCTACATTTCAAAGAGCTATGGATATAGCTTTCGTTGGCGAGAAAGACAGGTTTGTGGTGATTTACCTTGATGACATCACTGTATTTTCAACATCAAATGAAGAACATTTACAGCACTTGAAGCAGACCTTTGAGAAATGCAGGAAGTACGGCATATCACTTAATCCCAAAAAATCACATTTTTCCATGGAGGAAGGTAAGCTTCTTGGACACATCGTTTCGCCTGAAGGAATTAAAATAGATCCAGAAAGAGTAAAGGCTATTCAACTAATCGACATTCCAAGAAATAAAAAGTCAATTCAGTCCTTCAATGGTAAGATTAATTTTTTAAGGAGGTTTATACCTAACTTTGCAGAGATTGCCAAATACATCACTGACATGTTGAAAAAGGATGTAGAAATTAAGTGGATACCGGAGGCAAGAGAATCCTTCGAAAAGATCAAACATGCTATTGTTCAGGCACCTGTTCTAATTAGCCCATATTTTTCTAAAGAGTTCATGATTTTTTCATTTGCATCAGAAAATACCATAGCCGTTGTTCTTCTGCAAAGAAATGAACAAGGTCACGAGCAGCCTATCTCCTTCTTTAGCAAAACCCTCAGGGATTCTAAATTGAAGTATGGTCTAATAGAAAAACAGGCTTATGCCTTAGTGAAGGCTTTAAAATCTTTCAGAGTGTATATTCTTCAATCAAAACTTCTTATGTCCCAAGCAGTGCAGTCAAAGAAATATTGGTTCAGCCTGATTGTGAAGGTAAGAGGGGGAAATGGATAACCAAAATCTTGGAATACGATCTCACCATAAAGCCTACCCAGTTGATAAAGGGACAAGGCCTTGCCAAATTGATGACAGAATTCAATTACAAAGCAATTGGATTATACCATCTTTCAGACATGACACATGACTCTTCTGTCCAGATTGAAGAAATTGATTTACAAATAAACAACAAGTATGTTTCTTCAGAATGGTATAAAGACATCGTATTTTTCTTGTTGAATGTTCAATCTCCCCCAGAATTGGATAAATCAAAATACAGATCATTAAAGTTGAGAGCTGTAAAATATTGTATTGTTGATCAGACCCTATTTTGGAAAGATCCCAACGGTTTTCTGTTGAGATGTGTGGACGAAAAGGAGGCTAAACAAATCTTTCAAGATCTACATCATGGTGTCTGCGGAGGTCATCATCATTGGAAGGCTACTGCCTTCAAAATTCTTAGAGCAAGCTATTACTAGCCAGTTCTATTCTCAGATATTTTTGCTCAGGTCAAGGCATGTGAACTTTGTCAGAAATTTGTCGGGAAGCAGAAACTTATATCTATGCCTCTGAAACCAATCATTGCCCACGGATCGTTCCAACAGTGGGGATTAGATTTCATTCGAGAGATTAATCCCACCTCATCAGGGTAGCATAGATGAATTCTTACGACCACCGATTATTTTACAAAGTGGATAGAAGCAATTCCGACTCGAAATACTACAGACAAGGTAATCATGGAATTTCTAGAGGGATATATTTTTTCCAGGTTTGGCTGTCCTAAAAAATTGGTCACTGATAATGCACAAGCTTTTAAGTCAAATTCCATGCTTGAATTCTGTAATAAATACAATATCAAATTGGTTCATTCTACTCCCTACTACCCCCAGGGGAACGGATTGGTTGAATCTTCCAATAAGACACTGGTAAGGATTATCAAAAAGTTGCTGGCAGAAAATAAAAAAGCATGGGATTCCAAGTTAAAGTTTGCTCTATGGGTTGATCGCATCAGCAACAAGAAAGCTATTGGGACATCTCCCTTCCAGATGGTATATGGCACAGAAGCTATCCTTCCAACTCAATTGGGCCTGCCAGTCTTGAAGTTTCTGCAAGAAGAACAGGAAGAACCCAATGATGTACAAAGAAGGATTTTTCAGCTCATTGAAGTTCAGCAGGCCAGAGAACAGGTTAACCAGAACGTTGTTGCTCATCAAAACAAAATCAAGGCTACATTTGATAAAGGAACTAAGAAAGATGTTTTCAATGAAGGAGATTTGGTGTTGAGATGGGATGCCAGGAGAGAAGATAAAGCAAAACACGGAAAGTTTGATAATCTATGGTATGGTCCCTTCAGGATAACCAAGGTAATGAACAATAACACTTTTCTCCTACATAATTTAGATAACACTGAAATTTTTGGGGGCCCAGTGAATGGGAGGTTCTTGAAGCATTATTTCATCTAAAGGTTCGACAAGTTAGAGTTAGTACAGTAGGTTTTCTTTCAATAAAGACTCCATATACCCAATGGACTTGTTTTTACAGTTATGCTGAAAATAAAAGACAGACAGTCACAGGGGAATCAATGAATCAGAGATAAAGGAAAGGCAATGGTTTGCAGTTCTTGGAGTTTATTATCAAAACTCCATCCCCAGAAGGAGCCAATGTTAGTCTCTAATTTTGTCTTGGTTTAGTGATAAACCCTTGTCCTAAACCCTCCTTACCCATTCCTCATTTTCCGTTTTCAGTTATTTTCTATACTTAGATTTTGGTATTTCGTGGTCTGCATTATAATCTTTGATGATTTATTTAAGTTTGATTTTGAAAAACATTGTTTAAAATTGAAGTGTCTCCTTTTTATGCCGTTGGAATTTTAAAGTTTCAAGTTGTCAAACGCGTTACGGGAATAAGCCTATTCCCGTAGCGCCAAATAATCATGCCATAACTTGCGCCTGCCATCCCGATTTAGTTATGATGACACGATTCATGAATTGAGAGTTCGTGTGCTCCCACGAAAGCTTGGCAATCATTTCCAAATCCAACAGTTTCAGAATATAATTGCTATGCACACGCGCAGGGTTCATTTCAAAATCACCTATTGTTTGATGATCATTATATGTTACCTATTCAAGTTGGCTTAATTCAGCCTTGTAGGGAGAAATGCAGGTATCCATTCAAAGCAACAGAATACACTAACAATTGCAGGTAGCGAATTTGGAACCCGAGGACGACGGTTGCAGAATTGAGTTTAATGGCGCCAAAGAGGAGCGGACAAGTCGCCAGAATAGAACCAAAAGGTGCCGAACTTCTTGAAGCTTATCCTCAGATGGCCCAAAAATTCAGAGACGCCGGGTGGTTTGAGTTCCTCACCACATTTCAATGTTATGACGAGCAGGTTTCCATGGAATTTGCTCTGAACTTCGATGGTCACGAGGTCAAAATCGATAAGATGTTGATGCTAGTGACAGAGCAGACTATAACAAAGGCTTGCAGGCTCGTGGTTGGAGGGGAAAGATGGTGGAAGAAGGAGCACGTGGTTACTGAATTTGTAAATCAATTCCTCCTTCCAGATAAGCAGAATCCAGATTGGAGAAGGGGAATTCCTCGCAGCTGGGTTCGACCCGAATGGCACACTGCTCTGGTGGTGATTCACAGATACATCACCTGCGAAGGGAGGTTTTCATTGGTCTACATCTACCATATCAGAATACTGATGCATCTAAACGGTGATTACCCTCTAAATCTTCCTTATTT
>ML784027.1:1233129-1247081 GCA_009831015.1 Picea engelmannii
ACTGGATCCTTGTCTAAAGCAAGACGATGATATGAAAGACTGGGCAGTATTGTGAGTCCTCCCCACTGAGGTTGGAGGATCCCATGATGATGCAGGAGCATCACTCCAACTCAGCAAAGCGCCAGCCAGTCAGCACATCCAGCATGCATTCATGAAGGAGAGAGGCAAAGCCCTCTCATTTTTCAAAATTATGAAATCCAATCCCATTTGGGGATTTGCATTGTAAGGCTTTTAATGCCAAGCCACACCTTTTTACAGGTAGTGGTTGAGGTTTCCTTTAATGGTTACCTGCAGCTAAGTCCAGATCAGTCAGGTCTCCGACTTCCATTTATGTAATGTAGCTGTAGGAGCCGCTCTGTGATAGCGATAGCTCAAAGACGGTGGTTGAGGATAAGCTCATGGGAGCCCTCATTTTGTAAGGAAGAAGTTAGAGAATAATAGGACACAGGGTAGAGTTGGTAGAGAGTTAGAATAGGAGAGACCAGAGCAGAGAGGTCTCGAGAGAGAGTTGAGACTTGTTACAGTCTAGCCTTTGTAAACACATTTGTATAGACATACAGATTAATAGAAAAGCAATTTTTCCTGCATACTGTGTGTTTGATGTTTACATGTTTTTATGCATTTCATGTTTTAAATGCATAACTGGTGAAGTATTTCATAAGTTTCAATTTCTTCCCGTCTTGGAGTTTCCGAGTGTAAGGAGTGCACATAGTCCGCAAAGTGTGCGTTGACAGAGGTGAGACAACCTCAGGAAAGCTCAAGAGGGATAGCGTTGAACCTTCATCAGCAGAGGTGCAAGGAGTGCACAGGAAGGAACTCTGTCTCGAGTTCAGGGAAGACATAACTACTGAAGGTTCTGTAGAGCTCTGCCAAGAGGGCATCGAGCGAGCACATAGAGTGCACTAGGGAACTCTATTTCGAGTTCTGAGAAAAGAGAAGTGTCGAAGAGAAGACTCTCACAGGGTTGCTAAATACTCTGTAAGCTCTGCAAGGTGTGCATCGAGCAGGAGAACGCCAGGTGGGCGTAAGGAGTTTTCTTTTCAAGAAAACTTCTCGAATCTGAGTTATTCAAGATCCTCGTACGCAAAGTGTGTGCAGGAGTAAATCTCCGAGAGAACGAAGCTCAGGAGGGTCAGGTTCCTAGAACACAGGCGAGATCCAAAGGAATTGAGCTCGCAGGGGAAGCGAAGGTTGAGGCCTTTGAAACTTCGGAAAATATTCCAAGGGGAAGGAATAAGTTCTCAAGCTCAGGAGGGAGCACAACTGCCGTCAGATCTTGTGCAAAGAACCGATAGTCATCGAATCCGGAGGAAGGCACACAGAGTTTAACCTCTGGGAGGTCGCGCAGGAGAGCAGCTGAAAGGAACTGTGGAGATGCTTCGTGGAAAACTGCCGAAATCTCAAGAGCCATAGGATCGCACCCAGTTGCGAGGGATTTAAGCCTTTAGAAGCACCCCAGGAGAGGAGTTGTATGGACGGTGGAGACACTTCGTGGAGAAGTGCCGAAATCCCGAGAGCCATAGGATCGCACCAAGTTGCGAGGGATTTAAGCCTTTAGAAGCACCCCAGGAGAGGAGTTGTATGGACGGTGGAGACACTTCGTGGAGAAGTGCCGAAATCCTGTGGACCGTTGGATCTCGTAGTTCTGCGAGGAGGTTAAGACTGAGCATCTTTTACATTCAGAAGCTCAGGAGGAGTAGTGACCGTTGGATCAAGCGAAGGCACACGGGGTTTAAACCCTTGGATATCCACACATTCAGGAATCGAAGGTTGGAGGAGCAGAGGAGGCTGCACCCCATACTTGCAATCGCCGAAATCGCGAAATCGCGCCAGCCGTCGGATCTGGAGCGCAGTGGCCTGAGAGTCGCTGGATCAAGGATACGTGCACGAGGTTTAGTCCCTGGGAGGTGCACAGGAAAAAGGATCTGGGCCGTCAGATCTAGCACCAAGGACCGATAGTCGTCAGATCCGGAAGAAGGAGCGAGGGGTTTAATCCTTGGGAAGCTGCACAGAAGGGTAGAATGGACGGCAGAAACTTCGAGGGAGAAGTGTCGATTTGTCGTGAGCCGTCGAATCCAGAAAAGGTGCGCGAGGTTTAAACCTCGTAACAGCAAAAGGAAGAGGACTCGTCAAGTCCCGAAAGCATCAGGACCGTCCATTTTGGAGGACAGGTGGCAGAGATCTAATCCCATCGCGGATTTGGACACCGAGAGTTCGAGGAGAAGGAGTCGTGAGACAAGAAGTCTCGGCTCACGAAATTGCGAAACGATCGACACCGTTCATCAAGGAGGACACGTGGCAAGTGGTCAAGGTTCAGGGAAAATCCCGAAAGGTTGTGGGTCGTCGATCCAGTTGGATCGTGGTCGTCGGTTCAAGAGGAATCTGGACCGTTGATCTCTCAAGGGGGAGATTTTGGCATTTCAGGATCCGGGAGTTCGAAGGACCTAGAATCGTTTGCAGCCAAAATCACCGAAATCGCGAATTACGAAATCCCTAAAAGTGGACCGTGGTCACGGGTAGTGGTCGCATGGTCGAGCATTAAGGGAGGAGCCAACTATGGAGTTAGGCCCTATTTCAGGTTTCGGCATTTCGAAAGACAGAGAACAAGAGGAACGCTTGCATCACGATTCCCCGAATCGCGAAAGACGGTAGCGCTTTGATGTTAAGCACGTGGTCACAGAGTGGTGGTCACGTGGATAGAGGCTAAGGGAGGACCCAGAGTCGTTAAGCCCTTTTCGGCGTTTCGACGACCGGGAGTTGGAGGGACAAGGAGTCAACCCCTCCACATCGCGAAATGCGAAAATCGGAGAGTCGATTGGATGTTAGCCGTTGGTCACAGGACAGTGGTCATATGAGTCAGGAGTGAAGGTAGGAGCTAGTGGGAGCTAGGCTCTATTTCGGGGTTCGGCAATTCGAAGGACAAGGAGCTTGGGAGAGCTCGCATGCAGGAGTCCCGAAACCCCGAAACGCGAAAGGTGTGTTGTTTACGCCTTGGGTCATAGCCCGAGGTCACCAGATAAAAAGGGGCTAGTTGGAAAGGAGTCAGCGCCGAGTTGTTTGTTGGTTAAGAACATAGAAGGGCATCGAAAGTTGAGCGCGTGAATAGGTTTTCTCAAGGCCTGTGCCAGGGAATTAAAGGGACCTGTGGATTCGTTCAAAGGGTTCCAGCAGGAGCCCGAAGAGCCATTTCGGCTCAGAAGAAGAACGATCTAGAGACCGAAAGGTCGCAAACCCCTACTGAGGTAGGGGGTTTGCATCACATGAGCTGATCAAAACATTGTGGAGGGGGTAGAAGACTATGAGAACAACTCCAGATGAACAACAAGAGGTAGGTCCATCAATGGCGTGAAGACTAGAGAGAATGGGGTAGAGACAAATTCAAAATGTGTCTCCAACACCATTCACTTGCTATTTAGTGGCATTGTAGAAGTCTGAGGCCACGTGGCTATGTTGGAAACATGAAGCACTGGTAATGAATTGTGTTCCTGGGAAAGAGAAGGCATATGAACAAACTCTAGTTGTGGTTATTGTGGCTCATGACTGTAGTTGTGGTCAAGCATGCCGGCATCAGCAAGAGGAGAATCAAACAAGAGGGAAGTTCCTGGAGCATGATGATGATCATGAACATGGGGTAGAGGAGTGGACATTGTAGAGAATGTCATAGAGGTAAAGACCTCTTGATTGGAGACCAACTGTGGTTGGAAAACCTGCTGCATTGGCTTGAACATGGCCATCACGGTTTCCCACATGTGGATCTAAAATTATTGTTGTTGTTGTGCAAGAGCCTGCACAAAAATCTGATTATGTCACTGTAGGTGAAAACTGACTTCTACATCCCCTAATACAGGCTTATGGAAGGGAAGAAATCTCAGCAGCAGCAATTATGTAAATAACGACTTGCCAAAATAACACTTCCTTAATTCCTGGCACAACAGCAACAATTACAAAAAGAGTAACAAATAGATTTTGGTTTTCCTTGCATAAGGACTTTAATAATACCTCTTAAATGTTTGCCACAATTGCATTCAATTTATCGATGCAACTAATATCACCTCCATCATTCATCAGAATTTATATAATGCCCCTTAAAAGTTTGGCATATTTGCTTTTCATTCATTTGTGCAGCAATTAATATCAGCCCCATTGTTGAATAATATAAAAATTAAACACTTGCATCACATCTCAAGCCCTACAGGTGGGCAGGGAAGGGGGTGCCATAAGGTTCATGCTCCTGCCACCCTAAGAAATTGTACTTCCCCTCTCCAGCTGCAAATCCTTCACCCATGAGCTTGAAGCATCTACGTTGTCTGCTCCTTCCTTTGGTTTATTCTAGGCCAGCAGAGGCCCCTTTCTTCCCTAGACTTTCTCTTCCCATGTGTTTCATTAAGTGGGTTTGCATTTAAGGTCTTTCCCTCAATTTGGTCTCTTCCAATGTTTTGTCCCGGTGTCATATTTTTTGCCCTTGTGTAGGTTAGGGGTTTTGAGTTTAGTGACCCCTCCCCTCCTCTCCTCATGCATTATGTACTTCATGAAGACGAGTTATGAGGATAGTGGCTCTTTTCTCTAGTTGGGCTACACAAAGCTAGGGGCATATTAAGGTTTTTTTAACTTTTTTCGATCCACCTGCCAATCTCCCAAGTCACCCCACAAACAAGCTGCCATTTTTGAAATCTTTTATTTTTCTTCACATATTGACCAAGCACTAGAATACTACCAATGAAATTAAAATAGTGTGGCAGCTAACATGGTGCTGATGAAGATTGGAAATGACAAGTGTTGAAGAACTGTTAGAATGTCAAAGTATGAATGATTATTTTGTCTCAATAGCTGATTTTTCCATGTCATGAGTCCATAATGGAAGAGCTTTTCCATGTCAGAAATCCATGTGAGTTTGTTTCATGTCATGTAAATAGTCCTGGATAATAATATACAAGTTAATGTGTGCAGCCGCTACAACGCAAGCAGCCTCCCTGCTAAAGCAACCCCTGTTAAAGAATGACATCATGATGACATTATCAAATTCTAGAAAAGTCCATTCTAAAGGAATTTATTTGAATTTAATTTAATTGTCCAAGTCCATTGGTGTTCATATATGGCCAACGGAGCTTGTTCATGCACATGCTTGCCCTAGGCATGTTATGACAGAACGCTGAAGCACTTGGTAGTTGGGGAAAATTTTCTCACAGATTGTGACAGTGCAACAGTTTGGATTGAGCCTATAAGCAAGATTTTGGGTGCCAAAGGTCAAAATAGAAGGCAATTGAATGTAGGTTTAAGCGTGATCATCTTGGATAGTAGGTTGTGTTACCCCTCCATGCCTAGGTGTAACTAGACAAGATCATGTCCTGTGGCCTGCAATGGAGACAATGAACCCGAGCATGATGATGATCAGCACGTCCACAAATCGCAGCCCAGCATTCCCCTTCATTTGCCTCTACAGCTACAGATCATCCAAGGCTCATCACATCCAAACAATTCAGTGTATGGGAGATGGTAAGCCAGCGTCACCATGAGGTATGTGAAATATCTCTGATCCTTGGATCTGGATATTTACTGCTACTATTGGATATTCTGCTGCAGATCTGATACTCTGGGGGTTTCTGGATGCGTTTCTTGGATTTTTAGATGTGTTTGTTTAGTTTTATGTTCTCATGCATAGCATGCATGGCATTGTTGGATCCATAAATAACTCCTTGCATTTTATTAAATAACAACAAATGCTAATACATGGAAATACTTGAAATCAATCTCAGAATGCCTCAATTAGATTGTAACAAAGATAAAACTATCCTACAGTACTAAGGAAGACAAGTAGAATACCGATCTATAACATGCATCAGCCGATCTGCAACATGCAAGTCGAATCTACTACATGCATGGAAGGAATGTTGCATGCAAGTGTCGGAACCAACGAAAAATTGAGATCTGATAGCTATGCTCCTCGGAATCTGATGAAATCTATTCCCACTACGTCGCCCTCTCCCTAGACAACACATGCAATTCGGATACGCTGCATGCAAGAAGGATATCGCTCGAATCTACTGCAATAAGCTCGGATCTGCTGCATGCAAGAAAGATATAGCTCGGATCTGCTGCATGCAAGAAAGATATAGCTCGGATGTGCTGCATGCAAGAAGGATATAGCTTGGATCTGCTGCATGCAAGAAGGATATAGCTCAAATCTGTTGCAATAAGCTCGGATCTGCTGCATGCAAGAATGATATAGCTCGGATCTGTTGCATGCAAGAATAATATAGCTCGGATCTGCTGCAATAAGCTTGGATCTGCTGCATGCAAGAAGGATATAGCTCAGATATGTTGCATGCAAGAAAGATACGCTGCATGTACTCCAGAATACGCTACCAAGATAAATCCACGCTATATCTCTGATCTGAATCTCCCTGAACCTGAACCTGTAAATTAAGCGAATCCTTAAGGAAGGATCCAATCCTGTACTCTGAAACTTGATGAAAAATCTAGGTGATTCTTCCGATAGACTAGGGCATCTCTCAACACCGAAATCTATCAATGGTGGTGGTTTCCTCCAGAAATCCACAAAACATGAAGAAAGTCACCTAACTTCTCCTCCGAGGTCTAATTCTCAACTCAACTCATGCATAATGGTGAATTACATCGACTTTTCTCCTTTATACTCCCCTCCTCATCTAATTTCCCGTTCACTTTATTAATTAAGTGACTTTTTCCCTAAGTTTTGACTTAATAATCACTTAAGTCACTTAAAACATCTTTTTGCTTCTAATTTCACATTCACTTTGATTAATTAAATGACTTTTCCTAAGTTTTATCTTAATAATCATTTAAGTCACTTAAAACACTTTTTTCTCCTTTTTCTCATCTAATTCCATGTTCACTTTAATTAATTGACTTTTCCTAAGTTTTATCTTTAATTATTCTTTTAAGTCACTTAATCACATTTTTCCACTTTATCACTTAATGTCACTTTCAACTTAGGCTTTTCTGGTAAATGACACTAAATAATTCTTTTATTCCATTTTTCTCCCGATGATAGCCTACGAGAATCAATATCGACTACTGAGTCGCTCCTCCTCGAGTCATCAATGGGAAAGAAACATTACAGTCCTCCCTTCCCGAGATTACTTGTCCTCAAGCAATGCCATCACAACCTGACGCTCCATCGACTGAGCCAAGTTGAAACTGAAAATGATACCAGGATCCCAAACAATCTCCGGAGAGGACCACCTTGTTGTCATGACACGACTCTGGTAATAACCATCGGACCAATGTGCCTAGTCTGCATCCTCCTCTCCTGGGATCCCACACTAAAATACATGTTGGGACTGAACTTATTGTCATGAATCATGTCCTACAAAGGTATCTCCATGAAACCCAAATATGTAAATCCACTAATAGCCTCAATCCTAGGTATCTGAAAAGAAGGTCTATCTCGCCGTTTGGAATAAGTCTCAACCTCTCCTCCATTGGTGTCCCAAAAATAAAGAAAACCAATCATTGTCGCAACTTCGTCGGTCGTCACCAATAGTTGGACCACCAATGTGCTCTGTCGCCAAGGCGGACTCTCCCCCATGTGCCCTGATGCAACATCCGCAAAGTCACTCACTGTGAGAAACTATCGGACCTGCCCATAAGTGATGAAGTCACCCGGGTTCCAAACTATCCTGTATGAAGTGAAGCACCCTCTGCTCATCATATTGATCTATACGATGCTATCACACGAATTTGCTCGACTACCCTTGGTAAGCCAAGCGATCATAAGTTGTTGAAATGCGGCAGACTCCTCAGGAGACCGCTCCTCCAAGCAACCAATCCTACGCACTCCAGGAGTAAACTCTAGAGAACGCAAACTGGCAATCCCACATGTGTCAGTTGTCATCTTGTCAACAACTACAATCCCAGGGTCCCATGCCAGCCTCGGAGGGGAATCCTCGTGCTAATGATGCACCCCTCCGATCACAATTGTCTGACCACCATGCTTAGACTGTGCTCTTCTCTCCTGGAATCCTCTATCATGGACCATACTCAGCCAAGGCACCTCAGTGAAGTCAATGCATGTCAATCCACGACTATCCTCGATCCTGGGTATTGTGAGGGAAAAGAAAAACTCCACAACTCCTCTCACAACATTCCCACCATGACGTAAACCAATAACTGCCTCAACTTGGTCAATCATCAACCTCATCTGAAACAATCCATCACTCGGATGAATACCAGGATCCCACCTCAACATTGAAATTCCACCACTCCCAATGCCTATCGACTACTGCTGTGCCCCACCAATAACCATCGGAATCCAAATGAGCCAAATCCCTTATGTGTAACTCTGTAGCAGATAATGACATCCACTACTCCGCCAGCTGCAATCTCTGTGAACTGATCCAAATAAGTCTGGATCTCATCCTGTGCACTCAACGCACCAATCACAGAGTCCAAATGGATGAACTTCGTCATGGCCACAATGCCCCTTATCTCATCCCATTGGCTCCAGTAATCCTCTCCCGTCCTGCTGCATATAATGAGGGCATCATATAACAATAACAGGTGCCTCCGCCACTGCCTGAAGGACTAGAAGGTGACTAGTGTGTTGGTCAACCCCAAGGGCATGACCACGAACTCATGATGATACCAGGGAACAGATCTGTGAGTACCCTGCTCCCTAGCCCAAGCCTGATGATATCCCAAATGAAAATCAATCATCGAGGGATACACTATTCGTTGAGGCTCACCCATCCACTCACCGACCCTAGGTAACATCAACCCAATGGTATACTCAATGACTATGTCGGGAGGTCTCGACTCTCCCTGGAGGAAATGCTCCAAAACTCTGTTGTACACCACCATGTGCCAATGTATAATCCCGTATACTGTGACATACTCCTATGTCCTCATGTATTGTTTGGTGCCCTGTATGTGCTACTGAATCCAACACTCTACTGATGATGACTAAACCTGTACCCCAGAGTGTGTCCATGTCCATCATGTAACTATCTACCCAATCCATGGATGCATATGCTTCCTTGCGAGCTGGTCCACAAGGAAGGTGTTCAACCATCTCCTTTGTAGCTAAACTCTGACCCTCTAATGAGCTCTCCAAAAGAAAGGGCTCCTCACCCCTGCAATGTCGAATCATAGTGCAATCCAAACTCTCCTTGAGTACCTGCAACTCGGAATGCTCCTCGTCCGGACTCATCATAAGAGGCTCCTCCCTCAAATCATGAATGCTACTCATGCCCTCGGTATCACGGCTGCCAAAGATGATGGAGTCTCTGCTGTTGTCAATGATGACGAGCGTCATGTTGACCACTTATTTCAACTAGGGGTCAATGTCATGTTCCATGAAGTTGTGTACCTTATGGTACAACATATTTTGAAGACTTATGGCTCAGCAGGGCAAATTTTTCCCCCAGCACGTCTTTCTATGTATTCAGAATGCCCGCTCCCCTACGTGGGATAATAATGTAATGGGTCAGCGTGACTCAATTTTTAGTTAGTTGCCTAGAAATTTATCATTAGGGAAGTCCTTTCATCGAGTGTTTTTTTCTCCTCAGGTAATTAATCTTGCCTACAAGGCAATTTTAATTATCCTTGAGTTTTTCACTCACACAATCCTCCAAAGTGGTGAAAGGTGTTCTAATGATCGAGCCCAAGGGGTGACTAAGGTTTAGGAATGTTGTAAATGACCATGTTAGACATCTTCTAGAGTCTTTCGGAATTCCGCTAAGTTTTGATAGGTTTTTTTTTAATTATTAAAATTTTCCATTAATTGGAAATTTTAATTATTTTTTATGTAAAATGTAAAAATTTGGTCATTGAGGATTTTGTATAGGGGTGTGAGTACTCAAATCAAATGGTAGATGAACCCTTATACCCTTGGACCAAGTTTCATCTCAATTGGACAAGTTTTGCTAGGTCATTGTCCACGAGGAGTCCAAGTCAGTCAAAAGACAACATTTAATTGGCTAAGGTAAAATACCCAATTTTTGTAAAAGTGACTAAAGTCATGAGAGAAAGTGGGGAAATGTTTCCTAATGTATTTCCTAAGTTGGAAAAGTGAAAATCCACTTAGAAGACCCCCCCATGTCAAGCCAACAACCAAAAGTGAGTCTCCCTAGTGAGAGGGGCTCCCCCCTTCTTCATGAACTTAGGGGAAAGTAAAAAATAAAATGAAAAAAGTGCCTAAAACCCTAAATTCTCCCTTCCTATAGCCTAACCTCATGTTTGGAAAATCAAAAGGGGTTTTCCCCCTTCACATCTCACCCCTCAAACCCTAACTCACTACCAAAACCCTAAAAGTGTCTCTTTCTGAACTTGTTCTCTCTCTTGGATGGATGACACTTGTAATTCATCCAAGAGAGGTTTCTCCTCTCTCCCTCATATAAAAGAAAGCCTCCCCTTCCTCATTTGAACATCTATTCTCACAACAACTCTACTATGCCAAAATCTCTCCCATCTCTCTCCCATCTCTCTCTCATTCTCTCCCATTTTCTCTCATGATTCTTGGTGCCATTGGGCAAATTTTTCATGATAAATAAAATAGAAGCTTTGGAGGATATCTTGTGTCTCTTGGAGTATTCTTGGAGCCATTCTGTTGTGGAATTATGAGGTAATATTGCTGCAATTTATTTTTCCTGTAACTCTTTGCTTGCATTTTTACTTGGAGACCCAAGCAAAGTATTTTGCTTGGGATATATTAGTGGTAGTATTATCATTAATCTTTGTGGATTGTTTCTAGTATATTTGGAAAACATTTTGCAAGTTATTAGAGCACATTCACCTTCTTGTGTATCTTGTAGCAAGGGTGTACAAAACCTGCAGGTTACCAAGGGCTTGGAGGAGTGGATTTCAGATCTGGAAATCCATTTTTTTCAGCCATCTAAAGCTTCTACATTTTAATTTCAGATCTAGAAATCCATTTTTTTCAGCCATCTAAAGCTTCTACATTTTATGTTTTCATTTTCAGCCACATATCTATTAGTTTTAAGCATTATTTTCATCTAAATCTGCAATCTAATCTCTCTATTTATGTTCAGATTTTTATTTAAATAATTTATGAATATTGTGTTATCATAAAAACAACTTGTTCAAATCATTTTAGGCAATTTCTAGTAATAAAAGCTTGTTGTTTTTTGAAGGTTTTGAAGGTTAGAAGAGGATTTCTACATATTTTTTGGCTCCCAAAAGACTCAAAGAAGCATCCAAGAGTTTGGGTGCCAAACCCTCTTCTCTATCTCACTTTCTAAGCATTGTAAGCAGCCCAAGAGAGTCTCTTGGGCTTGCATTCTCTCTACTCTAAATCTTTCTATAAAGTGTAAATAATTTTTGTGTTTTTGCCCACACCTTGCAAAGTGATTGGCTATGCCATCCATGCAATATCGTGAAGGCTAGATTTCGATTTAATTTTCTGTTTTACTTTTATTTACCCACCTTGGCCAAAACCGGTAGGCTTGTCCTCCATCTTGTGCCATAGTTGTGAGATTGTTCTTTTATTTGCAAGTCATTTAATTTATTTCATTTTGCCCACACCTTGCAAAGAGATTGGTTTTGCCATCCATGCAATATCGTGAAGGCTAGAATATGTTTTAACTTGTTGCAAAGTAATCAAACTTGTGCCCCGTCTTTGCCTTTACATGATTGAGTTCATCATATACAAGGGCTTGAGCATTCTGACCTAGAAGTTTATACAATCTTCCTTCACAAATCTCAATAACTCTAGCATCTTCTATTTTTTAATCTTTAGACCATACAAGAACTTTTCTATTGACAAAGGCTATTCTATCTCTTTTGTCTTCCAAGCAAGAAATAGATACTAAAATTCTTTTTCAAACCAGGAACATATAAAACATTGCTAAGATGAACATTGTTACCTGATTCCAATTCCCTTGACTACATAAGAATTCTTGTCTCCAAGTTCCACATGCTATCTTCAAGAGATCCTGCAAGAGTTGATTAGTAGAAGAAATATGTTTCTTCATGCTTGCCTTTCTTTGAAGGTACTTCATCATTAGCAACGGAGGCATGGTGTTCTTCCTTTCTCTTCTTTGCTAGTTTAGGACAACCCTTTTTGTAGTGGCCATATTCATGGCATCCATAACATTGTACTTTTGACATATCTCTGTTATGATTGAATTTCTTTCTTGAATTAAATCTTTTCTTACCTTCATGTCTTTTGAACTTTGTTGCATAGGCTTGATCATCCTCTTCCACTTGAGTTTATCCTTGTTTCTTCTTGTGAGCAACAGGTCCAAAGTTCTTCAAGCGTTGGAAATTACTTCCTTGTGTTCATGCTTGCAGCAAATGCATCCCATGATCTAGAGAGACCATTGAGTGCAATATTCACATTTTCCTTTTCTGGAATAACTTCTTCAATGGCTTGTAGTTAATCTCTTAACTGAGAAATCATTACAAAGTATGAGGCTACAGTGTCATTCTTAGTCATCTTTGTGTCACGAAGCTCATTCTTCAGACTCACCACTTGTCCAATATTTCTGACTGCAAAGAGGTTAGTTAGGGCATCATACATCTTCTTGGATGAGTCAAGATTTGATATGTAGGGTATCAAGTGATCCTTTACAAAGTCCACAATGATACTCACGGCATTGATGTCATTGTCCTTAAACTTCTCCATTGTTGCAACGTTTTGAGGTTCATTTTATTTTCCTGCTTCAAACAGTGGTTCCACGATCTTGCCTTTCACGATATCTATAACCTTGTTCTTGGCAAGGATGAGGTCAATCCTTGTCTTCCATGCTCTAAAGTTTGAAGCTACTTCTAGATTGTTTTTTGTCTTCATAGAGTAAGTCATGACTGCCTTTGACTTTGACCTTGACCAGTAAAACATTGACTTTGACCCAAAAAAATTCAACCTTAACGTTTTTGCTTGCTTAGAGTACCAAGAGGTGCGCTAGGCTAAGGTGCACTAGAATGTCCAGGAATTATGCCAAACTTCTCACTTGAAGTGCCCAGAAGGTTAGGTTAGGGTTTTTTGCAGCTACACAATTAGAAACCCTAGCTACAGCTGCAACTGGTGCCACAATGAGCTTAAGAAAGAATTGCCACGCTACTTTCCAGTGGTTAGACTGTCCTGAAGGTGGTGTGGGCCCATAACCTGTTAAGTTGTGATTGTTTAACCATAGACAATATCTCAATATTATCACCCAAACATAGGCATGCAGCCACCCCCGAGCACCGTAACCTTGATAGATAGAATAATTTCGGAAGCAGTACCAAACCCAACAGATAACCAAGAGATAACATACCTCTCTCTCCAAGGATAGCACACCAAGCAGAAAGTCCACAAACAAAAAACCAAGATCAAAACCCAGCTGCAGTAGCTACAACTGCACTCTTCCTCTAGACTTGCGCACCACTTGACTTGAGTGTGAGTGTATGTCCAAATGAACTCAAGCGCCCTCTATTTATAGTGCTCTTTGTCACCTGTCTAGGTCAACTTCGCCTTCTAGAGGCTATTACTTTAATATTAATTATTTTATTGATTCGACTTGTCATCTAGGGTTTCTCTAACTTTCGAAATATTCTAATCTAGTCAAAGGTTACACATGGAGGTTGATACCTCCTGCAACTACCATAAAATCAATAGTAGGGCCTAAAAGTGAGGTGTTGAGTCTCAAGATATAGATCGTTGGGCCTCCAAAGGCCATGTGTCAAGCTCTCATGTGTTGGAGTGTCATGCCATGCATCTTCTTCCTTCAAACCACATCACATCACCTCTGAAACCATCAAGCCCATCAAACCCTAGCCTCCACATGACATCAAGGGCATAGGAGGTGACGTCCTAGACCTCCAAAGGCCAATGTCCAAGTGCAAACTGCTATGATGTCATTCTCTAGTGTTGTCCAAGTGCCTCCAAAGGCAACGTCGATCATCTCAAGTGCACAATGGCTCTGGGGTCCTCTTCCCAACCTATGGGGTATGGCGTCCACCCTAGGGGTTTTCAA
>ML784027.1:1262783-1274249 GCA_009831015.1 Picea engelmannii
GGACATATAGCAATGACCTACTAGTGTGCTTGCTACCTAGGGTTTCAAGATTTCAGCAATATAATAGAAATAATATAGCAAATGTAAGAAATTAAACCTACAACCATTCATTTAAGAAGTTTTGCATGAGAAATTCACTTACAAATTATGAAGAATGCTTAATCAAACCCTAGTTGTAAACCTTCCATGAGAAAAACACCATAAATGCCAAGAAGAATCCTCCAATAAGAGTTGCGCCTCACTTCCAAGACCAAAGATACCAAGCAAAAGGCTAAAAGTTGATCTTTCACAAGAGAGTGAGTTATCTTATGTTTAAAATGAGGAGAAACATCCTCTATTTATACCAATCTATGACCTTTGAATTAAAATTAAGGTCATTAAAACAGCCGACAAGGCTGACTATAAGATTTACACTGTTTTTTACATTAACTGCTAAAAAATGTCATAATATGAGCAAAAAGAGGGACGTCAAGCCCCTTTGAGGGAGACGTTGGCCCTTTTTTGGGCAAATACAGCATCCAGAAACCAAACGTTGGCCCTTCTAGGGCTCCTCCAAGCTGCCACACGTACCAAATGACCTCAGCACACTGCCACACGCTCCAGACAACGTCCAGCTCTTTCAGGTGACGTCTTGTCCATCAAAGGTAAACGTTCCATCTACAGTGGGTGATTCCCCCTAGGCCGAGCTCTGCCAAAGTGTCCTGGGTGGAACGTCCTTTCTTCTCGTGCAATGGCTCATCATAACGTTGTCCTATCTCTGCCATCCCAGCAACCATCTGATGGGCTCTTCAGCCCCATGGAGGTCCGAGCTAATCATGTCCCCATGTGTACCGGTCCACTGGTCCCTGTCCGTCGGGTATGGTCCTGCACATCAAAAACTACGCCCTCCATGGACTCATCAGTCCTCGGGATCATAGCAATGTCAATCATGTTTCATCATTAAATTTATCAAATACATGCATAAAACCCCTAGCATATCCTCCAAGAGCTCAAAGACATTACACTGACCTACTATACAAAGTCAAAGAAATAGACAGAACAACCTATTGGGCCAGTATCCATAAGAAAAGGGAAGTTTCCATAGAAGATCATTCAAGCCATGTACATGAAGTGATATGGTCTAGGGAGTGTCCAGTTATAGTGAAGACCAGGGGTAGGTGTTGTCCGTGGGTGCCTCTGTAGGAGGTGAGTTGTACCCGTCATGGATGCACTTTTTCCAAGCCCTTTCATTGCCTTTATTCTTTATTTATTGCTTTTCTTTCTTTTTACTTCAAGGTCTGACCAGAGGACACTGCCTTGGCGTGGTGACCAGAGCTGACAGTGTTACCCACTGGTATTTTCGCAGAAATGATAAGGTTGGCTCGTGATGAGACCCCCTTTCCCTTGGCCATGCAACCAAAGGTCATTTCCCTAGCGTGGTGACCAGATAATGACAATGTCATACTGCTAGATACCTATGAACATAATGGGCCGGCTCGTGATGAGACCTCCCATCCTCTTGGTTAGGTCATGTTTTATTATTTTTCTTAGGGTCCCTTTTGTTTCTTATCGAGAGGCCTTTTATTGCCTTCTCGAGGATCCCTGGGCGAAGCATCTCTAGGTTTTATTTCCTATGGCTTTTATCTTTTACCAGCTGCTTTTACCCCCTGGGCCTTTAGCCCCTTCTTCCCACAGGGCAAAGTGTAACCCTCAAAGGTCATCCTAATGGCTGGACTAGGGGAATGGGATGGATGTATGGGAGATAAGATGTAAAGTGATAGAATGGTGGGAGCAGACGATGGCTCTGCAAATCCCCCCTAGTGGCTAACCAAAACCCATAAATACAAGCTTGCTAGGGTACCTCGTTAATCCCCCCAACAATGGTCAAGTGGATTAGTGTAAGATCCAAGCAATTGTTAGAAATGTAAGGAACCTGATGCATATATAAGAAAGTTATAATGGTCAAACATGACACATACCATGATACCTTGGACCAATTACCTCATGGAGCAAGAGTCTTCTCTGATGCAAGTCCAAGCCGATGGTGATGGAAGCTGCTGCTGCTAACAGGACAAGTCTGGCGAAGAAGAAGAAGGATGGGCTCTCCAGGGCCATGCTCAGGTCAATCTTGCTCTCGGTACTCCATGTCTAGGACCTGTGGGCCTCGAGACATGATCTCCTAGTTATCCCTAGAAAACGAGGATAACACCCTCAAAGCCCCATGGTGCAAATGTGCCATCCTCTTGTGCCATAGCTCACATAGGCCACTGCTGCTAGTAGTATGAATCAATGCTCTCGCTGGCTGGAACATAAGCTTATACGGCTTCTCATGTCTAGTCCCAATCACTTTGGCCAAAGTGATACTAGACCCCTTAGGGAAAAGGAGCACATGCCCATCACGGAACAACACCTCATAGCCCCCCTCCTCAATAGCAGAAACTGATACTAAGTTCTTCTTCAAGCCCGGAGCATATAGGACCTCTCTCAACAACATGGGAGGCAAAATCTAAAATGATACAGTCCAGCAACCAACTGCCTTGACCACCCGATCGTCTCCAAGCACTACCTCAACATCTCCAATCTGAGTAAGATCTATCAAGTGCTCACGAACCCCTGTCATATGGCGAGAGGCACCACTATCAATGTACCACATATCTGAATGAGTGGTCCTCGTGGATAGATACACAACCAAGGAAAATTCCTTGTCAAACTTGGTGGAGAACTCTTCCACCGTTGTTGAAGTTGTTGTCTGTTTCTTCTTCTTGTTAGGACACTGACCTGCATAATGCCCAAACTTGTGGCATGCAAAGCACTTGACTTTGTTCATGTCCTTCTTCCCTTCACCCTTCGGTTTGTTTCCTCCCTTAGGACCTATTATCCACCGGTTTGCACAAGTTGGATTTTCTGAAGAGCCGCCAGAGAATGAGCAATCAGTGCTCATATTTGCAGATTTCAGAGTTCGACAGGTCTTATAAACTCAGGCATTGCTACATTGTAGGAGTTTATAGGTGGCTCTATAAACTCAAGCATGCTGCAAATGGCAGCATTGAGAAGTACAAAGCTCGCTTTGTGGCTCGGGGGTTCTCACAGGTTAAGGGAGTTGATTATGATGAGACCTTTGCGTCGGTTGCTAGATATACCTCGATCAGGTCGATGATTTCCATTGCAGCAGAGAAGTAATGAGCAATCAGTGCTCATATTTGCCATCTGCAGCAATGCCTGAGTTTATCGAAGGAGGTTAGCCAAAGCCTCTCATCGTAGAGTACTTAGTCATTTAGGAACAGAGTCAATTTCTGATATACACTTGCTCTTTATTGATAAAAGCTTTATTTCAGAAATGTCTATCTATAATAAATGTGACTTTACTGCAATTAATAATTATCCGCATGCTCTTCCTGAAAAAGCCATAGAAAAGCTTCTTAGTTTCCAGGGTAACAATGTTATAACTGCCAAAATGCATATCAAAGCTTTTATGAGATGTACTAACAAATGGTGTGCAGCTCATGATTATGAAGATGTCAAAATGAAATTATTTGTCTTATCCTTAGAAGATATTGTCTTAGATTGGTATGAAGATCTGCCTGACAACAAATTCAAAACGCTCAAAGAACTTATAGATGCCTTCATTGAAAAGTGGGGGGAGAAAAAAGATCATCATCAGTTGTTAGCAGCCCTTAACTCAATCAAGAAAAATGAGAATGAAACAATGGACGAATTCAATTAGAAGTTTAATGAACTTGTATCCAGTATGCACACTGACATCAAGCCTCCTAAAGAAGCTATCCTAATCTATTATGTCAAGGCCTTTGGAGGGGAAATGAGATACCAACTTAGAGATAAGGAACCCCTCGACCTCAAGTCAACCCAAGATATAGCGGTCAAAATAGATAGGAATATGCAAGCATCTGACAAGTCCAACATTCCCGGTTTCAGTAGAGGAAGCACTTCTAAGCAAACAGAGGCTAAGGACAAGGTTGCGGCTGCAGCTCCCGAAAATAAAGACCCAAATTTCGACCCCCTAAAGGTCGTTACTGAGATGGTCAAACGAATGGAAGCTACCCATGCTACACAGCTTAGTGCCATGCAAAATAGCCTGATAACAATGGAGAGGTCACAAAATAACAAGTTTCAACCTATGCAGAATAATGATAGGTGGCCAAGAAAAGGTCTCCCTCAAGACCAAAAGCCACCCAATCAATTAGAGTCCAATAATGTGGTTCATGAAGAAGCACCACCTTTCTGCAGAGCATGCGAAGACTTTCATGATGAGTCTACTTGTCCAATATTTTGTCAGATTAATGAACAAGGCCTTCCTCAAACAAGCAACTATGCAGACCCCCCCAGAAATACCAACCACATTAATACTTTTGGTGAATCTCATCCTCTATATATGGATTATTGGCTTCAAATGCAAGAGAGGAGTGAGCAAGCAAACAAAGTGGTTGATGAATATGATAATGTGACCAAGTTATATGGTCACAAACCTTCAAATGAGCAGATCCTAGAAATGGCAAGGTACAGAGGAATTGTTTACCAGAGGAAAGGAAAAGAAGGAACTAGCAACTCTCAAACAAACTTTCCAAAGGTAACTACTCCTATACAAACTCCAACTGTTAATTTAAATGTTGATCTAGGTAATTGGATAACAAATGCAAAGGTATTGGTTTCAGTATCAGATCTCCTCAAAATTCCTTCACAGAAAGAAAAGCTTTTGCAAGCTATAGATCCTCCAAGCAATAAAGTCATTTCAAGTAATAAAGTTGTTCCAAGTAAATTTTCTCCAAAAGAACAAGAAAAGATTGTGGAACAACATGAAGATCCTCCAGTGGTCTTAACTAGTAGAGATAGGAATAAGGAAGAAAATCCTCCTTTCTTTGTCTCACTTGAAATAAACGATCAGTGGCTACACAACTGCATGTATGATTCAGGGGCTTCATCAAATATTATCACAAAAGGGATTACGCAAAGACTAGGTCTAAAAATTACAAGGCCTTATCAGAATGTGTGTGCCATGGACTCAAGGGAAATAGAAACACAGAATAATTATAGATCTCCCAGTTAAGCTAGCCTTCCATCCTAGCTTTGCTTTCAAAATGGACATCTTTGTCATATATGTGCCAAATGCATGGGGGATGCTATTATCTAGGAAATGGGGAGCAGCAATGGGTGGTTATTTGAATATGGATTTAACTTTTGCTACTATTCCATACCCTCCTCCTTCAACTAAAAACTTCAGACTCTTTAGGGAAAAGGAAAGGAAGTATCACATAGAAGACCCTAAAGATCAATTTAATGAGTTTCTTTGCCAAGTGTCAGATATGGGTGACTTCTCCATCTGCTCTAACTTCTTAGCTCTAGCTCAAGAGAAGTTTAAAGATGAAAAGGTTAGCAATAAAGCATGGAAAATGCATTTTGACCGAGCTCAGTCTAGATCAGGCAAAGGGGTAGGCATTGTGTTAAATTCTCCAACAGATAAAACTTACAATTTTGCATTCAGACTTGAGTTTGATGCAACTAATAATGTGGCAGAATATGAGGAACTTTTGCTAGCCTTAGAAATCGCTAAGGACATGGGTATCAAAATTCTCAATATAAAGGGTGACTCAGACTTAGTGATTCTCCAAGTTAAGAATACGTATGCATGCAAAAGTGAGAGGCTTAGAAGATACATAAATGCTATATGGGATACCATGGAACACTTTGATGCCATGGACCTTATTGTTATCCCTAGAGAACAAAACAACCTAGCTGATAGTCTAGTTGTAGCAGCTTCTACCCTCCAGCCCTCAGAAGATCTAATGAAAGGTGAAGGCAAGTTGGAGATAATATTTAGGCCATCTGTCCCAGATAATGTTGACAATTGGCAAGTTTTTAGAGATGATGAACAAATTATAAGGTTCATCCATAACATAGGAGAATTCTCAGACTTTAATGTCAGTTACAAAGAGGAAGGCAAGGAATATGTTGAAGAGGATAATCCCATCAAAAATCCAGTACCCAGAGGTATAGCTGCCCTAGAAGAAATTTTTGACAGGCATGACATGTACAAAAAGAAAAAAGAAACAATAAAGCCTGACAAGTATATTGAAATAAACATTGGGACGGAATAAGTCCCAAGAATGATAAAAATTAGAAAAGGAACCACAGAAAAGGAAAGGAAGGAACTAATCAACCTAGTCCGAGAGTATAGGGATGTGTTTGCCTTCACCTATGATGAACTCAAAGCATACAAAGAAGATGTGTTTCAACACACTATCCCTCTCAAAGATGACACAAGACCTTTCCGACAAAAACTTAGGCGAATAAATCCTAAGTTGGCACCTTTAGTTCAAGCCGAGTTAAAAATGATGTTGGATGCTGGAATCATTGCTCCAACCAGACATTCATCTTGGTGTTCCAATTTAGTGTTCGTCAGAAAAACGAATGGGGGGATAAGGTTATGTATTGACTTTAGAAACTTGAATCTTGCATGTATTAAAGACAACTATCCCCTCCCCAACATGGAAACCCTACTCCAAAGGGTAACTGGTTCCAAAATTATGTCCATGTTGGATGGCTTCTCAATGTAGATTTTTAATGACTAAAATCAACAAACTGAAATTCTGTCAAACACTTAGCAAACTAGAGATAACTGTCTTCATAAACTTCATAAATGCAAAAGCCCACATTCAGAAATTTCCATAAGCAAAAATACACATTGCTAAGCAAAAATATGCAGCGGAAAAACACAGTGGACAGCAACCCAATAACACTCGGAAATTTAAGCAAATGCCAAGGAAAACCCCAATGTGGGGAAACCCAACAAGAGAGAGAGAGATCTTATTATTATTCTTCAAGAAAGTACATATCAGCAGCAAAACAGCATTTCCAGCCAAGGGAAATACCTCACAGCACCAAATCTGTCCCACAGAAATCTGCCTCGTTTTCCATGCCAAAACCGTACCGTTGTTCAGCCTCTTCCGTACCTCGTTTTTTGTGCCCATAGTCCGTTGTACGAACTGTTCCATACGGCCCAAAAACAACAAACAGAAAACATAAATCCACCTCGAAATCCATGCCCGAAATTTCTCGATTTTCGTGCCAAATCCGTACGACTGTACGGAATCATACGGGCGGTACGGACTGTACGGATCCATATAGTACGACCTCCCACAGCAGAAAAATATTTCGGCCAAAAATTCACAGAATTTTTTTTATCGGGAATCGTGCCCACTTTCCTTGAAAAACGTGCCCTCTTTGCTGCTCACTTTCCTCTCTCAAGCATGCTCAGAAAATCTCTCTAACTCTCCTCCCGATGTGCTCTCAACATCCTCCCAATGTCTTCACAACATGTCTTGCACACTACCCAATGCATTCTTTTATAATCTGAAAATGACTTTTTCCCCCCAAAAGTGTCTTTTCACCTTCCCAACCCTAGATCCAAAGGCCAAGATTAGATCTTGCCTTTTTCAAGATCAAGGGTCATGATCCATTCCCTCCAAAATGTCTCATTTAAAATTAAAGTGAATTTCACTTTATTACATAAGTTCTTTATGAAAATAAAATCACTTTAAAAATAGAAGGTACACTTTATTAAAAAAGTCACTTTACTAAAAGAACCACTTAAAACAACTTTATAAAAACTATTACAAAGTCGAGTGCTTGGTAGTGCAAATATTAAGGTAACATTCGCATACAAGACAAAACATGCGGAGTACCTCCCGAGCTAAAAAATCTAACACTCCCTCTTAGCGAGGGAGGTACTTCTGGTATCACCACCAGAATTTGTCTCCATCTCATCAGCTGCCATAGCTGCTCCCTCTGTACTAGAAGTCTCTACTCCCTCTGAACATGAAGCCACTACTCCCAGTGCACTGGAAGCCTCTGCTGCTACCTCCGTTGTACCACGAACTGGAGACATGCTCCTAGGAGACTGCACATTCTCCTGAGCATCCAACTGTGTCGACTCATGCCTGTTGAGTCCCTTGAGAGTCCCTGAAGAAGACTGAGTGCCATGTATCAACTCTCTCTCCCGTGCTACCTGCCAACCCTCCGACACAGAATCTGAGTCCAAAAATCCACTGGACCCCAACACAGGTCTACCCAACAACCTGTACAAGCCCTCATACTTGACACCAAGCATTACTGTTGTGTCAGCAGTTGCTCCCATAGGATACAAAAACACATGTCCACTGTTGAAAACAACTCCAAAACCATTCTCATCCAAAGCTGACACTGAGAGAAAATTAAGTGTCAACTCTAGAACATATAACACCTCGCCAACCTCCAGAAGACCTCCTGACTCTAGTTGGAATCTCATCCTTCCAACCCCCTTTACTGCATGTTGTGGACCGGTTCCACAATTCACGCTACAGTCTGAGTCTATCTCTGTAAGATCGAGGAAAACTGACCTTAACCCGGTCATGTGCCGAGAAGCACCACAATCCACAAACCAAGATTCAATGTCCTCGAACACTAGGCATCCACTGCCCACGGAACCATCCATGAGAGAGAACTCTTTCTCAAATCTCTGAGTAAACTCTACAACTTCTGCTGAAGCTGACACCTCTGGTTCTGGTTTCTTCTTCTTCTTGTTCGAACATTGACTAGCATAGTGGCCAGTCTTGTGACATGCAAAGCATTTCACCTTGCTCATGTCCTTCTTATTGCCCTTTTCCATAAGAGCAACGTTTTTGTCGTCTGCACCATCCAATGCCTTTTCTTGAGACCCCTCCCGGATCTCCTCCTGCGTAAAATCATCCCATAATCTGCTCCAGTCAGGGAGCTTCTCTCTCCCCACCACACACTTGACGAAAACCTCCCACTCCTTGGTGAAGCCTTTAAGGGCTATCCACACCAACTCTAAGTCGGGAATCACTTCTCCAACAGTTGCCAACTCGTCCTTCACCTGTGCAACCCGAGTGAGGTAGGTGGCCACACTCTCTCCTTTGACCATCCTAGTTCCATGCAGCTTGTCTCAGAGAGCCATTATCTAGTTCTCGTTCTTAGCCTTATACAGGCCTTTCAGTGCAACCCACATTTCATTAGCTCTCTTCTTCTCAGCCAAATGTTGAATAAGGTGGTCTCTGACCCCGTCCAAGATGATTCTCTGCGTCTTGGCTTCCCTCACCTCATGAACATCAAGAGCTATGGGATCTGTAGGTACAGCTATGACGGTGTTCGCAAACGGACACAATTTGTTCTCCTTGAGAACACTGTTGATTCTAACCTTCCACTGCATGTAATTGGAGATCCCCTCCAATCTATCTTCAAACCTGATGCTGGAAGTCATCTTTGTCCACCTGACAAAGAACCTCTTCTGCCTTCTTCAAGCAAATACAAAAGCAAATCACTTGTTGTCCCAAGTGCCAAAATGCTGCCCACTGAACTTCAGAGCACAACCCCTGATACCATGTAGATTTTTAATGACTAAAATCAGCAAACTGAAATTTTGTCAAACACTTAGCAACCTAGAGATAACTGTCTTCATAAACTTCATAAATGCAAAAGCCCACATTCAAAAATTTCTATAAGCAGAAATACACATTGCTAAGCAAAAATATGCAGCGGAAAAACAGAGTGGACAGCAACCCAATAACACTCAGAAATTTAGGCAAATGCCAGGGAAAACCCCAATGTGGAGAAACCCAACGAGAGAGAGAGAGATCTTATTATTATGCTTCAGGAAAGTACATATCAGCAGCAAAACAACATTTCCAGCCAAGGAGAATACCTCACAGCACCAAATCTATCCCACATAAATCTGCCTCGTTTTCCATGCCAAAACTGTACCGCTATCCAGCCTCTTTCGTACCTCGTTTTTTGTGCCCACAGTCCGTTGTACAGACTGTTCCGTACGTCTCGAACAGAAAACAAAAATCCGCCTCGAAATCCATGCCCAAAATTGCTCGATTTCCGTGCCAAATCCATACGATTGTACGAACTGTACGAAATTGTATGGACGGTACAGACTGTACAGGCTGTACGGATCCGTATAGTATGACCTCCCACAGCAGAAAAAAATTTCGGCCAAAAATTCACAGAATTTTTTTTATCGGGAATCGTGCCCACTTTCCTCGAAAAACGTGCCCTCTTTGCTGCTCACTTTCCTCTCTCAAGCATGCTCAGAAAATCTCTCTAACTCGCCTCCCGATGTCTTCACAACATGTCTTGCACACTACCCAATGCATTCTTTTATAATCTGAAAATGACTTTTCCCCCCAAAAGTGTCTTTTCACCTTCCCAACCCTAGATCCAAAGGCTAAGATTAGATCTTGCCTTTTTCAAGATGGGTCATGATCCATTCCCTCCAAAATGTTTCATTTAAAATTAAAGTGAATTTCACTTTATTACATAAGTGCTTTATGAAAAAGTCACTTTAAAAATAGAAGGTACACTTTATTTAAAAAGTCACTTTACTAAAAGAGACACTTAAAAGTTAAAACAACTTTATAAAAACTATTACAAAGTCAAGTGCTTGGTAGTGCAAATATTAAGGCAACATCCGCATACAAGACAAAACATGTGGAGTACCTCCCGAGCTAAAAAATCTAACACTCACACTATAACCAAGTCTTGGTGAGGAAGGAAGATCAAAACAAAACTATCTTCACCACTCCTTGGGGCACCTTTGAATATCTAAGAATGCCTTTTGGTTTACTTAATGCAGGTGCCATGTAATGATCCCAAGCCATTATGCAAGGATCATCACGGTTTTGGTGTCTTTTTAAAACTTTTTGCTGAGTGAGGTATTTTGTCAAACAGTTGTTGTCCTACTTGTTTAGATGTGTTTACTTGCTGAATGGCCTCTTGATTTCGGCCTTAGGGTTTACTGATGTGATATACATGTGTGTTGCAGCAATAAACAAAAGATATAACCATGGAACATACCTCAACCATATGCAATATGATAGACAAGCCAAAACATCTCAAATCTTCTTTTATTCATAAGATAAAAGAACCTGCTACAATGGAGATACCGATCTGGAATGTTCAACAGATGGCTATGAAAATAGACAATAGAGCTGCTACAAAAGCTCCCGATAATACAAAATAAGCCTCCAAAGGCTGGATAAGAGATGAAGACCAATGCCACGTCCTGCTGGATAGCTGAAGCTCCTCAACAATTCGGCCCTGGTGCCAAAGATGTCCAATCACCTCAAGAAAGATGCCAAACAGTAGATCGGGTGATGGCAAGAACAACCCAGGTGCCCGAATTTCCAAGATCCCTCTCAAACCCTGTAGATCTGAACTCCGCCACCGAATGGTGCACCCCACTAGATGACTGAAACCCTAATAATTCGGCCTCTCCCCTATAGACCTCCAATAGCTCCACCAATCCACTAGAATGATAGATCGAGGCACAACAATGAATACCCAAGTGCTCAAATCATCAAAATACCTGCTAGATCCTTAGATCTAGCTACCCTCCAAATAATGGTGCGCCCTCCTCTTGGGAAATCGTCCCACTGTCAATACAAATAAACCTGCCACTGAAATGCCTCCGGA
>ML784028.1:103634-170646 GCA_009831015.1 Picea engelmannii
GTCTCCCTTGGGATTAGCCACCCTGAATAGAAAGAGCTCCCCATCGAGGTGACAGTGGGTGGGGAAGCTCCTGTTACGCCAGTTTGAACCTTGCCTTCAAGCTACTTAAACCTACCCTACAAACTGTGCGATAACAAGCCCTTTTGGTACTCTTACTTGTGCGCTACCTTGGAGAAGGTGTGCTCTCTTGGTTTATCTGTTGGTTCTAGTGTGGCTTCCAGGAATCATTCTATCTAACAAAGGTTAAGGTGCTCGGGGTGGCTTTGTGCCTATGGTTGGGTCACAATGGTGTAGCATTGTCTATGGTAAACGAGCACAATATTCTAACAGTGAGTGTGTCCAACTCAAAATTCTGTCGAGAGAGAGAGAGAGAGAGTGGGAGAGAAGTTATGAAAACTCGAAATTTTGTCGAGAGAGAGAGAGAGAGGTCCATGAAAAGTTGAGTAATGGATTTAAAATTTAAATGGATATTAACTAGCACTAGTTGCTTCACTCGATGGGTCTAATCCATCCTAGAAAGTAATTGATGTTTATGTTTCCATCAAGTTATTAGAGGAAAATATCATAACTAGGTTTGGGGTACCTTTGAAGTTGACTGTAGATAATGCATCTATCTTTAGATATAGTCAAATTACTTACCTTTGTCTTGATCATGCTATAGTCTTGTCACATGCTTCCAATTACTATCTAAAGGGGAATAGTCTATCGCAATGTTGCACGTATCGTGATAATATCGCCAAACCGAACCTCGGCGATAATATCACCGGAATTTACCGCGATTAATTCGATAATTTGAAATTATCGCGATAATTTTCGACAATATCGCTAGACAATCTAAATTATCACCCTATTGCTTTTCAACCCAATTTTTTCACCTTTAAATTGCGATTTTGGGTTTTATTCTCTCATTTTGAAAAAAAAATGATTATTTTTTAAATTTTTAAAGTTCCCTGATAATTTCTGATATTTTCCCCAATATTGTCGATAATTTCAATTTTTTACCCCCGGCGATAAATTCCCAATAACGATAAGTGCAACATTGGACTCTATCGGAATCAAGTAAAAAAAACTTGGTTAGAGTCATCAAACAGACACATGGATAAGACAAGAGGAATTGGGATGGCAAGATTAAGTATGCTCTTTACAAGGATGGGATCACTTCCAAAAAGCCAACAAGTTAGATCCCATTTGAATTAGTTTATAATATGGAGCTAGCTCTTCCTATTAACATCCAATTGCATGTTCTCAAGTTGCCATGGGGCTTTACTAGAGAAGAAGAAGCATTGAGGCAAGGATCAATCAATTAATAGAAGTGGATGACGTAAGAAAAAGGCATATGAAAAGTTCACATATTATTGAAAGGGGTGAAAGAGGTCTTTGATGGAAAATCTAGGCAAAGGAGCTTTGAGAATGGTGATCTGGTCTTAATGTGGGATAAAAGGAATAAGAAATTGGGATACCACCACAAGTTTGATTCACTTTGGTTAGGGTCTTACCAGATCCACTCAACATTTCGCAAAGGTTCCTTTTATGTAGAAAATATTGATGAAGGTAGGATGACATTCGGAGAAATTTTGAGAATCGCGCAATTAATGCAAATTCAGAAATTTAACTTCAACCTTGAGGTTTCCCAGATTTGTTTCCTGTGAACTTTCAGCCTTAGGGATGAATCCTAAATATGATTTTAAAGTAGCAATATTTCACATCTCTTCAACCCAATTTCACAAGGCTGCCAGAGAATGCATCTTTGGAGGAAAATGCCCCCATAAATCTCTAACTCGACCTCCAACCTACGAAAACAACCCCTTCAACACTTAGCTCGATTTCCTCAATAGTAAATCGCCCTCCAATGAAATAACTCATCCCACAAGGAAGATACCAGCCGCCAATGAAGAAAACACAGCTACAAGAATGAAATCTTAGCCACTATAAATGAATCTCAGCGACAAGAATATGAACTCCTCCACATCGAAACACAACAAGAAGATCCCGATGATCTCCTCTCAATGACCAGCTAGGGTGGATAGTTTCACCACCGAAACCAATCTCAAAATCTCTCCTAGGGTATCTGTCCCAAGAGTTCCAAAGCCACAATGAGCTCTCTCAATGGAAAATTAGAAAATGCCAAGACAAGAATGAGAGAGTGCACCCTCTTTTTCCCTTTTATTCTTCCGTTCACCTTTTTGTGACCTTTTTACCCTTTAATAAGTTTAAGTGACGTTTCATATTCTCAAAGTCACTTAGGCGCCTTTTTAACCACTTGCTCAATGTCCCCTTTTAAAATTAATTTAATTCCCTAACATTAAGTAAATA
Organism: Picea engelmannii; assembly: GCA_009831015.1. Classification (NCBI taxonomy): domain Eukaryota; kingdom Viridiplantae; phylum Streptophyta; class Pinopsida; order Pinales; family Pinaceae; genus Picea; species Picea engelmannii. The sequence continues at coordinate 105,948 of ML784028.1, forward strand.
ATTAATTTCCTTTTTGTATGATGGCTATAGCTTATGGGAATTACTTAGGATATTTCGTCAATCCCTAGAGGACTCATTTGGAAAGGAACATTACATTATAAGTCAATCCATTTTGCCCACAGAGATCCATGAGCAATTTCTAAAAATTTTCAATTCTTATAAGTATTTTTAAGACTACAAGACATAAGGTGATATTAAATTCTTTGTAAACTTGTGCTCAAATTGTCTTGTTGTACAAGGCTTGGACACAACAATCAGAACTCAATGAACCTTCCCTTGTTCTTATCAGTTATATGTATTATGAACCCAGGTTTCAACTCAAGCTTGCAACATAAGGCAATGCTCCTATATGTTTATATTCAACTCCCATTCCACTTAAATCTTATTCATGTAAACCTATGTAATATAGCAATTATGTAACACAAAGTATGAATGGCCTTTACTTCAACATATGGAATGGTTATCAATTCACACCAATAAGATTTGAGATGGCTGCACCAAACATATGAATAAGACAATCCACCAAAGGCAAAATATGATTATGAACCAAAGGAATTACCTCACACACAAGCAACGCATGGACTGGAGGAGAGATTCATTGGTTTTGGGCCACACTTGACATCTTGTAGCACAATTTCCCATCTTGAGAATGTCCAAACATTATGCAAACGCCCAAGCAGCCAAGACAGGGTGCATACGACCTGTATGGCCCTGTTATCCACTAGCTTGTGGATACATTCTCCTCACAAGTGTATGTCCTGAAACGTATTAAACAATTCTATGACAAAACAGAACAGAAGGATTGGAGACCTGGTATACTGTGTGAACAGATTCTGCATCTGTGACTATCTCTTCAAGGACTGGTTCATCTACTTCAACAAGATTCTTACTTCCAGTTCATTAAATGAGTATGAAGATGTGAGAATCCAGTGAATAAATGAAGTAGTGCAACCTTCAAATCTGGGATATTTGAAAGCTTTACAAGAGTCTCTTAAAGGAGTCTGCAATCAAACTGAAATATGAAGCAGATAATCGAAAAGTGTGAGTGAATCAGCACCTTCATCATTTGCTCACAGTAGAAAAGGAAGATAGTTCTCTAGCTGTTGTTGATTGGTTGTCTCCATTGACTTCTGTCAAATCTCGGGATCACCACAAAGATGGTGAGCGAGGTTCTTGTCCTGTTAATGTTTTGAGTATCATCTCTGAGAATTGTGCAAGTCAACTTTGTGAAATGATAATCAAGGAAATATATTGCTGGAAGATGATAATGTTGAGGTAATTAGTAAGAATCCTAGTAAAGGGACAATACAGGGAGGTGGCATTTTGGAAATTAAGGATATCACTAGCACTGACTTTATTGTCAAGGAAATTCATAGGTTTTGCCAGACTACTGAAGGTTTAGGTGACAAGGACATCGTCAAGGAGCAAGAAAATGATTACTCTGTAATGAAGTGGCTAGGAATTCTACCATGGTTTCCAGTCAGGTTGACCTTGAGTATGATGTAACTCAGGTGGATAAACAGAATTGAGAGGATAGTGAAAGGAGCCAATAAATATTGTGTGAGGGCAAATCGATTATTTCAAACACTTCTGCAGTGCATGGTTGGCCTCAAGTTTACTATCGCTGAAGAAGGAAATCAATTGCAGTTGTCAATGTTTTATAAATCAAGGGCGTTGGTTAAACGTTCTACCTTTTGGGTTTTTTTTGCCGGAATCCGGCGATGTAAATTTGGACAAAATCGTTATTTTCTGTTGTTTAAATTGCATTTATGAATGAATAAATGGATTCAGCGTGCTGAAAAACCCCCGGGGCACTCGGATTATACAAACTTAGCCACTCAAATCTGCAGATCCAACCATTCATCACCGGATTTCAGGCAAAATCAAACAGAAAAAGTGACCGGAAAACAACCAAAAGGTAGAACGTTTAGACTACTGCTAAATCAAGTGGGTACTCGTTTAAATTGAAATACCCATCTGTTGAAAACGATCCACATATTAAGAAAAATGAAGAGCCACTCTATCACACAGTCTCTCTAGGAACATTGCAGAAAATTGCTCCAGCCTGGATAAAAAAGAAGCTAAGACAGAGCATAAAACAGAGATCTTTGTACATAATGAAGTGGTCGAGTAAATGCAAAAATTTCAGCAGGCCAAAATTGCAAAGGGCACCTAACCTATGGTCTTTATGAGCTGTGAGATATATATATATATTATACACACATTTGAGTGCTGGAATAAATTGTGCTGAGCCAACCTGTGATGGTGTTTGAATTAGCGCCGACCTACATGTGTTGAAAATGACTTGTGATTGTAAATTCATTGAGAGCTGACCTTGGTTGCTTTGGAGGGCAGACCTGTGAAAATATGGATGATAATTTGAAGGAGCATTTGGGGTTTGTACAACATCAGTTGGAGGAAATATAGAAGGTTGTCAATGACAAGTTGGAAGACTTATTGAAGGATCCATGCACGTTGAAGGGCCTTTGGAGGCTGGACGCTGCAACAACACCCCCACTGTCCCCTCATTTGTGGAAATAAGTCACTATTGAGGGTTTCTGCCCCTTAATTTTGTACATATGGCTTGAGAAGCTTTTCTTTTCTATATTTTAAGATTAATTAATTGAAGAAGAGAACCTTTTACCCCTCCATAGGCTAGATTAGGGGATTTTAGTCTTAGAAATTAACATTTTATTTTGAGGGAAGATGAGCAACCCCCCTATAAATAGAGGTGCACTTCCTCTCATTTAGACACAACAACTTGAGGGAGAAATCCCTTAAGAGGTCGAAAATTTCTGAAAAAAAAAATGGTGCTTTGCATGGAGGATTAAAGAACTTGATTGATGAGATCATTTTGCAAATGTTTTTCTTGTCTTTGGTGAATGATCTATGAAGCTAGAGTTTCTTCATGTATGGCGACTTGATTAAGTGTTCTTCTTCAAGTTTAAGTGTTGGCTCATGGTATATTATGGTGGATACTCTTTTAGATGGTTAATAGTTGCATGGTATCTTGTATCCTTGGCTCATTTTGTTGGAAACCCTAAGGAAGGATATTGTTTATCCCCTTTCCTTACTTCATTCATCTTAAACTTTGTTGAAGCATTTAAGACCTAGCCTAGGGATTAAGATTGTTTATCCCCCTAAGGCTTGACCTAATTTCCTTTTGATCTTGTTCTAGAAATCAAAGAAAACATAAGACGACATTAGGGATTGTGAGGGTACATCCCCTAACTTGTTGCCCTAAAGGATCATACATGTAATGTCCCCCACCTCTTGATAAAGAGGTTGTAAGAGACTTAGTAGTCTAGTTGTCCCCACTAGACTATAGTCTCATATAACATGGGGACCAAGATATCCCAAAGCACGTACCTGAGTATAATGTTATAATATTAAGTTGACTTTGGGAGAAAAAGGTGAAATGAAGAAAAGGAAAGAACATGTGTGGAAAAGCTAAGAGTTAACCCCATAGGTTAACTAACTCAAAAGAGAATTAGATCAGGGGTATAAAGGAAAGGAGGGGCGCATCTCTCACTCATTCTGGATTATTATCACTTTTGCATTTTGGGCTCTTGAGCACAAAGCCATTTTGAGGGTTTGAGGTTACAAACCCTAGAGATCTACTCGGTGGTGAAAGATTCCACCTATCTTGATCCAAGCTTGGTCCCAAGGGTGCAATATTCCTCCCACACCATTCTACAACAAGTTCAGGTCACATCCATCATCACAGAAGAGATCATTGCGCAGCATTGAGGGGATTTCCAGCGGGGGGTGCACCTTCTGAAGGAGATCAGTTCGATCTAAGAGGAGGAGAAGGCTTTTGAGCCAAAAGTCTTCTGGGTTTTCTTTGTATGCCATAGGGTATCCTTTATAGCCTATTCTGGAGGAGATTCATCTGCCATATTATTTACTGGAGCTTGGCACGATTTGAAGAGTAGGATGGCGCACTGCAGAAAGAGGATCCATTCATTTGGGAATCAAATCTTGCCCGAACAGCTTGATACTTGGACAGGGGGTTTGTCTTGCCCCAATCTACAGTTCTTGAGATTTTGGGGGTTATTGGAGGCCTTGAGGAGGGAAGTCAAAATATTGAGCTTCAGAGAGAAGGAGGGCACACTGCAGAAAAGTGGATTTGCTCATCTAAAGGGTCAAATCTTCTCCATTCAACTTGAAACTCCTTCTGGGGGTTTATCTTGCCCCAATCTACTATTCGGGGGGTTTTGGTATTGTTTGGAGGCCTTGAGGAGGAGGGTCGAATTATTGGGGTTCTATAGCCAACCAGGAAGGCGCATATCATCCAGCAGACAGGGCTTTAGTCATCCACAGGGACGACATTGATCTTGTCTCTGCATCAGGTTATTGTGGAGCCTTGGGAGGCTATTATCAACAGTTTTGTGAAGTCTTGGAGCAACTATTCTTCCAGCTTCATTATTCTTATTGTATTTTCTCAGATCTACAGATCCATTGTATCTGGATCACTCTACTATCTAAATAAAGGTCAGATTTGAAGCCATTGATTCTATATTGGTGTTATATGCTTGCATCTTGTTATTTGTTTATGATATATGTCATATCTGTATCTCCATATGTAATATCCCATGAATAAACCATCAATGCGCAACTATCTGAGTAAACCTACAAACACAATACACAACAGTAAACAGTTAATTAATCAGTGGTTCCAGCAAAAAATTGGCTTGGGAACATTACAGTGGTATCAGAGCGTTGATTCTCCCGGCCAGTGGGGATTAGCACATGCATAAGTTCAGTGGTATCTATATGGGAAGATGCAGAAAGCAAACAGGTGAACCAGAGGCAGAGATGGAAGGTTCAAGTGAGGATAGTGAGCCACAGGTTTTAGCAAGTATTGCAAAGGAGTTACAAAACTCCATAAATCATACGCAAAGTGCACTTGAGCACCATCTACAGGAGAACCAGGAAACAATGAGCAAGGGGCAATTTGAAATGAGGGAGACCTTGGAAAGAATAAATGCTAACCAGGAGAATATTGCGCAACTCCTCTTACAGATAACCCATGAGGGAAAAGGACCAAAAATTTATGCAAACAAGGAAGCCAGTGGTTCTCATGGGGGAACTAGACCTCATCAAGAACAGAACTTTCATTACCACACTGAGGGCCAGAATTTTGGTGGAGGAGCTTCTAAGGGGCTAACACATAGTAGAACTACCCCTAGACCCTACCTACCTACATTTTTGGATAGCCAACCACAACACAACCACTACAATGAGATTGAGGATAATTTTGAGAAATATGTCAAGGAATATGAATCGTTGAGTGCGGGATTAAGAAGATAGGTCACATTGGACCAATATTGTGAGATCAAATTCAGGGGTAAACCCAAACAGTATCACAAGAACAAAAATGAATTGGAGCGCAGGGCAGGTAAGATGGAGATCACGTACTTTGATGGGTCTTCCAAGGTGACTGCGCAAGCTTGGGTCCAGAAGCTTGATACCTATTTACAGCTTAACCCAATGATAGAGATGGATGCCATCAAGTTTTCCACCATTTACTTGAAGGGAAAAGCTCATGACTAGTGGTACCATGGGTTAACTACATTGGGACATGGCCAAATTACTGCTTACACAAAGTTCACTCAGAGGCTTATTGATAGGTTTGACCAAGGGGATCCAGAGCTACATTTTAGGGAGCTCACACAGCTCATGCAAACAGGGTCACCAAAGATATATATAGAGGAATTTCAAAGGATAGCAGTAATGGTACCAGATGTGTCTCAGGCGAGACTAATGATGCTCTTTACAGAGAGATTGATGGAACCCCTCAAAGGTTGGGTCAAGGCTTTTTAAGCCCACCAACTTGCATGAGGCGCTATGAAGAATCAGGGACTTGATGGGATCTGCAGCCAAGACGAAGTTTTCCCCTAGACCTCCCATAAACCAAGGGGGAAGAGACCAAAGGGGAGTTGACCAGGGAAAGGGTAGAATGGATGAGACTACTAGGAGGGAATTAAGAAGGAAACAACTATGCTTTACATGCAAAGAACCTTGGGACCCAACACACAAATGCATGGGTAAAGGCAAGGCTCACTACATTGAAGTGATTTCCGATGATGAGGAAGAATATTTTGGCCATATATAGAACATGTAAGCAAACCCACCTAAAAGTTGGATCCCACGGAGAATGAAGATGTGGAGGATGCAGATCACGACCTTACATCAAACAAGAAGGTTACCATAGCATCAATCAGTGGGGTGCCAAAATTCAACACCTTCAGGATGAGAGGAGTGCTACAGGGACAGAAAGTTTCAGTTCTCATTGATGGGGGGGTGCTTCACACAACTTCGTTGATTCGGCCTTACTGAAAAGAAGGCATATACCTACAGTATAGTTTGAAGGATTCTGTGTGGAGGTAGTTGGAAGACGCACTATGCCTTGTGACAGGTATATTCCAGGAATGAAACTTACATTGGGCAGGCATGACTTGGCACAGGATTTTTATGTGATGGACCTTCCAGATACTAACATCATCTTGGGAGTTTAGTGGCTTAGTACATTGGGGCCAATCACTACCAACTACAATACCATGGAGATGTCTTTCATGGAGGAGAGTGGGAAAAAGGTGGTACTCAGGGGGATGACAGGAAACACACCTAGAGTGGTGACAGCAAAGCGCATGGAGGCCATCTTCAAGAGAGAAGACAATGTTTATGCAACGAAATGTAGAATATCGGTTCTGGTGGATAAGAAAGGGGATACTCATTACTCTCCATATATTCAGAGAATCCTTGACAAGCACAACAAGGTTTTTGAACGTATTCCTCTAGGAGCACCACCAGATAGGAGATTTGAGCACATTATAGAGTTGGAAGAGGGAGTGAAACCTGTCATTACCACTCCGTACAGACACCCAAAGAAGTATAAGAAGGAGATTGAAAAATCTATCAAAGAACTTTTAGACATGGGCCACATTAGGCCAAGTTCCAGTCCCTTTGCATCTTGAGTGGTGTTAGTGAAAAAGAAGGATGGGACAATGAGCATGTGCATCGATTACAGGGCATTGAATAAAAAGACTGTCAAGAACCAATACCCCATCCCTAGGATTGATGAGCTATTGGACGAGCTTCATGGGGCTGTATACTTCACAAAGATAGACTTGCGCTCTGGCTATGATCAGATAAAAATGAGGGAGCAAGATGTACCCAAGATAGCCTTCAGATGTCATTATGGTCACTATGAGTTCTTGGTAATGCCCTTTGGGCTAACTAATGCACCAGCCACCTTCCAATCTTGCATGAATCATGTCTTCAACAAGCAATTAAGGAAGTTCCTCTTAGTCTTCTTTGATGACTTGTTGATCTATAGCAAAACATGGGAGGAGCATCTTGAGCATGTAGAACAGATCTTAGCCATCATGGAAGGGCAATCTTTATATGCTAAAGAATCCAAATGTGAATTTGGGATGACAGAGGTTCTCTATTTGGGACACATCATTGGGGTGAAAGGAGTACATGTACACCAAGAGAAGATACAAGCTATACTTGACTGGAAAATGCCTAGGACCCTCACCGAATTGAAAGGATTTCTTGGCATCTGTTGCTATTACAGGAGGTTTGTCAAAGGCTTCTCTCAACTTTGCGCACCTTTGACCGATTTGACCAGAAAAGGCGCATTCAAGTGGAGTCAAGAGGCACAGTTGACTTTTGACAAGATGAAGACGGTAATGAGCACTTGTCCGGTATTGGCTCTACCATATTTCGCACAACCTTTCACAGTGGAGTGTGACGCCAAAAAATGAGGGGTCCTGAGCTTCTCTATACCATTTATGACTAAGAGATGTTAGCCATCATGCATGCATTGGCTAAGTTCAGGGAATACTTTGTTGGGGCAAAATTTGTAGTGAGGACAGATCATAATAACCTCAAGTACTTTTTGGATCAGAAGGACTTAAATGAGAGACAACAGAAATGGGTTAGCAAGATCTAGGCATATGACTTTGACATTGAATTTGTCAAAGGGAAAAATAATGTGGTGGTTGATGCCTTATCCAGAAGACCATCAGTTTATGCTATGACCGACATCTCAGTTGACTGGAAGGCACACCTTTTGGTGGAATATTCGAAAAACAGGTTTGCATAGGAATTAATGAATAGGCAGGTACAAGATGAAAAATTCAGGATTGTAGCTGACATCATATACCACAAGGGTCGAATCTTTTTGGTTCCAAATTCAACCTTTAAAACCAGAGTGCTACAGGCATGCCATGATTCACCGATAGCAGGGCATCATAGATTCGTCAAAACATATAGGCAAATAAGGGAAAGATTTGCAACGAAGGGCATGAAGGAAGATGTGATGTGCCACATCAAGGAATTCACCACTTGTCAAGAAAACAAGGATGAACACACTCATCCAACAGGGTTACTGCAACCACTTCCCATTCCTGAGCATAAATGGGAAAGTATATCTATGGATTTCATCGCAGGATTGCCCAAGTCCCAAGGCAAGGATTGCATTTTTGTGTTGGTGGATAGGTTAACCAAATTTTCCCACTTTTTCGCCATTGCCACAGATTACAGTGTCGCACAAGTTGCATATTTGTTCTTTAGAGAGGTTTTTAGGTTGCATGGTTTACCAAAAACCATTGTGAGTGACAGTGACAGCAGGTTCATGAGCACCTTTTGGCAGGAGCTATTTAGGTTGGTGGGTACGACCTGTTATCCCCCACTTTTAGGGATAACTAAGGAGATTATGTCTCGAGGCCCACAGGTCCTAGACATGGAGTACCGAGAGCCGGATCAACTTGAGCACGGCCCTGGAGGGCCCATCTTTTCTTCCTTTCAGCGCCTCCACTTTGTCAGCAGCAGCAACATCCATCACCTCAGCTTGGTCCTGTAGTAGAGGTGGATCTTGCTCCATGAGGTAATGAGTCCGGGTATCATGGTATGTGTCACTCTGATCCTCAAAACCTTTGAATATGTGCATTTAGTTTTTTTTGTTTCTAACGGATGCTTGGATCTTATACTTATCCACTTGACCATGTCTGGGGGGAATGACAGGATGCCCTAGTAAGCTTGTGCCCATATGTTTTAAGTTGCCACTGGGGTATTTCTGAAAAGTCATTGTCCGCTCCCGTCATACTTACCACTTTCCATCTTACTTCCTGCTCATCCATCCCATTACATTGGTCTGGGCATTGAGTTGGCCAATCATTTAAGGGTTGCACCTTGCCTTGTGGGAAGAAGGGGCTAAAGGCCCAGAAGGTAAAAGCAGCTGGCAAAAGATAAAATCCAAAAAATAAAACCTCGAGATACTTCGCCCAGGGATCCCCAAGAAAGCAGTAAAAAGATTCTCAGTAAGAAACAAGAGGGACCCATAAAAATAATAAAACAAGACCTAGTCAGAGGATAGGGGGTCTCATCACGAGCCAGCCTATTATGTCCATGGGCATCTAGCGGTATGACAGTACTAGCAGTTGGTTACCACGCCAGGGTAGTGGCTCTTGGTGGCATAGCCAAGAGAAAGGGGGTCTCATCACAAGCCAGCCTTCTCATTTCCGTGAAAGTGCTTGTGGGTAACATTGCCACCACTAGTCACCACGCCAGGGCAATGTCCCCTGATTAGCTTCTTGAAAGAAAAATCAATAAAGAATTAAGAATAAAAGGCATGAATGGGCTTGGAAACATTTGCATCCAAGACAGGTACATCTCGCCTTCTACAAAGGAAACCACATGTAAGCCTTGCATTTCCCTGCTATCACTGCACCCCTTGTCAGGACATCCCTTATCCACCTCATCCATTACCATGACTTGGATTTGATCTCTTCCGGAAACATCCCATTTCCAGTGGACACTAGCCCAATAGGACGCCCTATCACTTCCTCCAAACTTGCCTTGCAGATTTGTATAATGTCTTTGAGCACTTGACTGGGTAAAAGGGGGTTTTATGCACATGTTTAATAAAATTGATGATTGGATGTGATTGACATTGCTATGATCCCTATGACTTGTGAGCCCATGGAGGGCGTATCTGTTGATGTGCAGGATCATACCCGACGGACAGGTACCATATTGGACAAGTACACATGGGGAGATGATTAGGTCGGACCTCCATGGGGATGAAGAGATCACCAGATGGATGATGAGACCCCAGCAGGGGGTAGATATAGGACAGAGGGATTTGCACCAAAGAAGAGGACGACGTTCCACAGAGGCACCCTGGCAGAGCCTTACCTAGGGGGGTTGTGCCCTCTCCACTGGAACGTTGGCCTTGGAAGGCCCGTGACGTCACCCAGGATGCCCATGACGTCATCTAGCATTATGGACGTTTTGGGGAGGCAGTTTTGGCAATTGTGGCACGTGTGGTAGCTTGGAGAGGCCTAAGGAGGGCTAACGTTTTGCTCCAAGAGGCCAATGCTGCCCTAAAAAGGGCTAACGTCACCCTAGAAAGGGCATGACGTCTTTACTTTTGCTTGATTAGGGTTTAATTTATGACATTTAATGTAAAACAATATTATTTGGTATTTTGGCCTTGTCGGCCTTTTGGTGACCTAAATTTTATTAAGGTCACTTGGTATTGTATAAGTAGAGAGCTAAAACTCTCATTTTGATGATCATCTTTCACTCACTCTTGGTGAGGTCTGAAATTTGCGCCCCCCTTTAGGGTTTTTGGCTGAAATTTTGATGCACACTTGTTGAAGGAGGCTTTTTCTTGGCTATTTTAGCATTTTATTGGTGGAAGGTTTACAACTAGGGTTTGGCTATATGAATGCTTGGTGGATGTAAGTGAATTTATGCAATCCTTCTTTATTGAATGGTTATGGTATTTTGTACTTGCATTTTGTTATTATAATTTGTTGGATTAAACCCTAGGGGACAAACACATGTTGGTGTCCTTGTTTCATGTCCCTACTAAGTTATTCTAAGAGCCATTTTGATTTGTTGAAGATAGATAGAGCCTTGCCATAGCAACACTCTACCTCTACTCTTCTAGCCTAGCCATTTCATCTTTACTCTTTGAGCTAAAGAAGGAGGAGATGCACTAAGGCCTAGGGTTTCTACACCTTAGTGGGCCATCTCCCCTAGGGTTGATAGGTTGAAGCCTTGCCTTAGCAACACTTCAACGGTCATATCCCTCTTGCCTTTGGCACTCTCACTATCATTTCAGCCCTTCAACTTTCGCAGCCTTTTGACTCCATTTACCCTGAGTAATGCACTAATCTTAGACCTTCTATGTTTGAGTACATTGATCATACACACATCCAATACTTTGAACAACTACTAATCCTTCCAACCCTAGATTAGACTAATATTTACTAACCCTACTGTTGTCGTCATCTATTTTTGCTATAAACATATCCATGCAGCATTTATTGTGTCTTTAAAGCAATTGAAAGATTGGCTAAGGCATTGCTTCTAGTATTGTTACATTGATGATAAATTGCCATTGCACATTGTGAAGCTTCTTTAGCATTTATTGTGAGGTGATATATTGTAATCATTGCTAGTTTAAATCATTGATTTGCTTCACTTGTATTATTGGTCAATTGCTTTATATCAGAAAGTCTTTAATTATATGAAGTACTGACCAAGCAAGTGACCTTGTGCATGTATAGTTTTCTTGTTGCTTTGTCTGTGGCAGGTACACTTATGGTTACTTTATCTTTATTGGTTGTTGAGCCAAACTTTCTGATCGGTGGTGACTTTCGGATGTATGGTGGTGACTTCTCAAAACCCCAAGTCACCGGGGATGTTTCCTCTGGGCCTACCACCCTAAACAGAAAAAGCTATCCTATTGAGGTGACAGTGGTAGGATAGTCTCAGTTACGCCAATTTACCTCTTTTCCATCCATCCTTTACTCCAACTACAAACTGTGCGATAACACGGCCTTGACCCCAAGTACTAGCTATCATCCTCAAATGGATGGCCAAACGAAGGTAGTCAACAAGTGGGTTGAAGGCTACCTTTAGAATTATGTGTCAGGGCAACAAAAGGCATGGGTTAAGTGGCTCCACTTGGGAGAATATTGCTACAACACCACCTATCACATGTCTATTGGTATGTCACCTTTCAAGGCCTTTTACAGTTATGATCCCCTCTCCTTTGTGGAGATTGTCTTCGGTGACAGCAGGGCTCCTATGGTACAAGATTGGATTCAGCAGAGTCAAGATATAGTCAGAGATCTTACAGACCACTTGCAAAGGGCACAGAATCAGCAGAAGGTACAAGCAGATAAGCACAGGGTGGAGCGTACATTTGAGGTTGGTGATTTGGTATATTTGAGGCTTCAACCATACAAACAAGCATCTATTAAGAGGAGTGGCGCAGAAAAGCTCCAACCTCGCTTCTTTGGGCCATACAGGGTAAACAAAAAGGTAGGGTTCGTGGCATATGAGCTTGATCTACCACAGGGAAGAAAAATACACAATGTCTTTCATGTATCATGCTTAAAAAGAGCTATCGGCAAACACAACATTCCTATGGAGGAACTGCCCCCTTTGGATGAAGAGGGGCAATTGATACTGATTATGGAAGAAGTATTAGAAGTAAGGGAGAAGAGGTTAAGGACGAGGAGCATCAAGAAATACTTGATGAGGTGGAAAAACTTACCTATAGAGGATGCCACTTGGGAAAGTGAACAGGTTTTTCAAGAGACAGGTTTAGAATTGCTTGTGGGCAAGCAATTCCTAGTAGGGGCGACTATAATGTCCCCCACCTCTTGATAAAGAGGTTGTGAGAGACTTAGTAGTCTAGTTGTCCCCACTAGACCATAGTTTCATATAACATGGGGACCAAGATATCCCAAAGCACGTACCTGAGCACAATGTTATAATATTAAGTTGACTTTGGGAGAAAAAGGTGAAATGAAGAAAAAAAAAAAACACGTGTGGAAAAGCTAGGAGTTATTCCTACATATTTGCATAAGACTTTGCTTTGCAGATTTTGATGCAACAGCTGAAATCAGCAAGGGAAAGGATTAATGTAGTGGATACGAAAGAGGATGAGCCAAAAAAGATACAGCGAACAACCAATAAAATACCCAAGGGCTCAATTTCTCTTGAGACAATGTTTGACCAGGATTATGGGACAAACTTACATCATGATCATAAGTGTTATGGCTGATTTTTTTGAGATTAATCTTGGTACCTCAAATAGACCCAAGATTGTAAAGATTGGAAAATCATACACACCTCTTGGATGGAAAAATATCCAAGATTTATTAGAGAATTTCGTGATGTTTTTGCTTACAATTATGATGATCTAAAAGCTTTCATCATTGATGTTATTAAGCATGCAATCCCTTTGAAGAAAGATGCCAAGCCATTTCCATAGAAGCAAATTCCCATCAATCCCAAGTTCGCACCCATCATTCAAGAAGAGATTTAGAATATGAGTGATGCCCAAATCATTGCTCTTATCAAGTATTCTAATTGGGTCACTAACATTGTATCAATATGCAAGAAAAGTGGTGAGATAAGCTTGTGCATTAATTTTCGTAATTTGAATATCATGTCATTAAAGCATAATTACCCCTTAACTAATGTGGAGTAGTTGTTGTAGAAAGTCACAAGAGTTGAGATGTTATCAATGCTCAATGGATTTTCAGGGTACAATCATATTTTAGTGGAAAAATAAGATTAGCATAAGACCGCTTTCACTACCCCATGGGGAACTTCTGCAAAAATGTGCATGCCCTTCAATCGAATCAATGTCAATGCTAACTTTCAAAGGGCCATGGATCATGCATTTGCTTATCTGATTAGTCTGATTATTGCTCTTTATTAGGATGATCTGACTATTTTATTCTAAATAGAGGAACAACCGTGTTGATCACTTGAGAAAGATCTTTGAGTGATGCAAACAGTTTGGCATTTCATTGAACCCAAAGAAATCATTTTTTCATGTGACCAAAGGCAATCTTTTGGGCCATGTTGTAAATAAAGAAGGGGTAAGGATTGATCCATCTCAGGACATTCACTTGCCACAGAGTAAAAAACAGGTTCAATCTTTCTTCAATAAGATCAACTTCATAGGAAGATTTGTCCATTTTTCGTTGAAATTACTAAACCTATTTCAGATTTTCTCAAGAGAGATCAGAAGTTGGTTTGGGTTGGGATAAATTAAGCAAGCAAGCATTCAATGACATAAAGCAAGGAACATCAAGTGCCCCTATGTTGGTGAGCAAAGCGAGAGCATTTTTATATATTATAATGCATTTATATTAAAAAAATGCAGAATGTCGAATTACTGGCAGAATATATGAAAATATACATATTTGTGCTACTTGTAAATAATAATCTAGATAAAATAAGTTAAGATAATTCTATTAATGTCCAACAAATAACCACAAATAGGTCAATGGGACTGCTAAGTACAAAAGTATCAATACACTGTGGGAGTGCAATGACCACTCCTATAGAAACCAAAGACAGATCTAATCTAAGATGTAAACTCTCTATGCTAGGAAAGAAAGAAGTGCTACTGGAAGAACCGAATATATACAAGAACTCTCAAGGGTTTAAAAGCTAAAAAAAAAAGACTCCCTGGAGGGAAATGCAGGGGAGGAGGGCACAAGGGTGGTGCTCCTTGTATCTATTGTATGAAGAAGAGGAGGAGATCTTGCTACATTATTATGAAGTTAGAAATGTCATCCATGGTAGATTAATTATTAACCATTCAAGAATCAACCATCTATCAGTTACAAACATAGAAATTCCTAAACCGTATAATAGGAAGTAGACCAGTGATTTATGGAATGAAGTAAGCTATCCGCCAATTGTCAACATGAACAAAGAGTTATGTTTACAAAATAGGCCACCTGCATAAGTTCTGAAATGATAATTTAACTGAAGTATGAAGACAGAAAACTTTGGCACAAATTCTAGGGTCATTTCCAACTGCAGTAGAAAATAATTTTCAAAAAATTTCAAGATATATTCCAGCAGATCTGAAGGTCATTTCTAAAAGCAATGTAGCAGATATCAACACTAGAAATATTGTTTCCGGCACAGTGGAAACCATCAACACACTTCCTGAGGCAGAGTTACAGTGGAAGCTACGAATGTCATTTCCAACAATAATGGCACACTGTTGGGAACATTCAGAAAACAGTTTAGTAACAATTTTGAGATAAAAGCATCACCTTCAACTCTGTTTATCTGGGAAGCAACCTAGGAAGCAATTTCAGGAGGTGTTTCCAGCAAAGAAGGGTGTTGTCTTGATGGACGTAAACAACAAACTTGGGTGCTGATTTCAAGAGGTATTTTCAACAAAGTATAAGCGACTCATATTGCTTACTAACAACAACATAAAGGCACACTTCACTAGAAGCATTTGATGGCAAGTTAATGAGTTATTGGAGTATTCAATTCCTGGCAGCACCTCTGACAGTATAAGGTGCATTAAATGAGAAGGACAATGTTTTAGTGGGGGTTACATTCTCTATTCATTGAAAAAAAGAGAGAAAATTATTTTCAGCATGAAAGTGCATTTAATAGGCCTCTTACATCATTTGTTTGGGTGCACTACACATGGAGTTACTTTTGCCATTTCCAGAACTACATTTCTGACAACAGTTACAATCCTATTTCTGGGCAGCATTAGAACACATCACTTAAAGAGGTTACTTATCCTATTTGTGGCAGCATTGATGATGAGTTAATGGGAAGCATTGAGAATGCATCACATTTAGGAGTTGTGATCATTCAATAGAGGGAAGTCATCCCAAGACACTCATTAACACAACGAGGGTGTTCCATCTCTAGCCACTGCTCAATATTCAATGACATGATGAAAGGCACACCACTTTGGGAGTCACTTTGTCCACTCTTCATTCCACCTATTTCACTTAATGAGAAGTACTGATATAGTCTCCCATTCTTGTTCTATAATAGATGGTGAGATTATCCCTTTTACAGGTTGACCGGTATTTTTGAGTCTTCCATTTCTCTGATTCTTCCTTCTTGCTTGTCACATTGGAGAGTTAGTAGCAGTACAGGAGATTGTTCTTGCTGGCCTTTAGAAATGATTTACAAATTCACCAACTTTGGATGTAATAATGGGATTGGTAATACAGAGATCTTCTCTTTGGGCAATCAAAGAAAACTTTTATGTGGAGTGTGGACTGCTTGATGTTATTATCTGTTTGATGTGATATTTATTCATTTGTAGATTAGGACTTAACAAATCTACATTGCACATTTCCTATTTTCCTTCCTCCATCGCCCAAATATTTGAGGCAGCGGTCCAACTGAGGTGAAAGGAAAGTGCTTCAACATCAACTTGATCCTTTTGTTTGCTAATTGTACCCATTATTAGGTTCAGATCTGCAACTTACTCTTGTGGATTTGACCTCCAATCAGCAGATTGACATGGGATTCTATTCTGCATGACATATGTCAGTGTCAGTCTGCAATTCTAGTTTGCTAATTTGTTTTTAGAGTTGCATTTCCGAAGTAGGCAGAAAACTAACATTTGTATTTTGAGGTCTACTCTGGTCTTAAAAGTTTGTTAGTTTGACCTTATATCCCCCATGAACACCCCATGAGGCTGGAAAAGTACCAGCCCAAAGCAAGAAGAGACCAACCAGGTGACAGTGTGCGCTGGCCTCTTGATTGTTACACTCAAATTCCCTTGGTTATCTTGTGACAAATCACCAATATTAGCTTAAGTGCCAACAAGGCCCCACCAGGGAATGGGACCATTGACAAAGACCAAAGTAGAAACAAAGCAAGGGATCCTCCACTAGTTTGATTTAATTAGATAAGTTTGGCTTGCACAGCAAACCATGTAATTAGAGGTAGTGCTCTTGATTGGTCTTATGTGGTGGGATCCACAAATAGTCTTGAGTCATAGTGATACTCGCATGGATAATGAATTAATTTGATAAGGTGGCATTCATTGGGGCTTGTTGAACAAAGATGAGGACTTCTAAAAAATCATCCTAAAGGTAGAGTAATATGAAAGATTAAATTTTTAATGCTACAACAATGACATTTTAGTGGATATTAAAATAGGGTTTAGAATGAAGTACTTAGGCGTAGATTATAACACCTTAATTCCTTGGCTAACATTTTTGCCAAATCTTATTTGGGGTATTTTCCCTGACATTGATCATTACTTCCCTCCTCCTTGTTGACAAATGCTCCCTTCCTTGTTGAGGTTTTGATATTGGAAAACCATCATGACTATGGATAATAAAAAAATTAAGCCACTCATAGTCTTCAACCATGTCCTTCTCAAAGTTCTAATGCATAATGTCCTCACAGTATCTTTGCTTCTTTTTTGGTCCCACCTCATGCCCTTGAGCCATGATAACCTCACTAAGCACCCTTAAGAAGTTTTTCATCATAACCATGTTCCTCTTTACCTCCACACTTGAGTTTAGCACCAAACAAAACCTCAATCCATCCATTTTTTGAATTTAGCAAATTATTGTCATTGTTAATTGGTGATCTCAAAAGTCCAACAATGACCATGATGATGTCCAATATCCAACATACATGTTTCTAGAGAAAAGCTTTTGGCTCTACCACTTCAATTTAACTCATAGGGTTCTTATTAGAAGATGACATATGATATGAAAACAGAAACAAGGATCATAATACAAACCCATGGAATCATTCAAGGTGAAGCAGGTTATGAATTTTAATCAGGATCAACGGGTTAAAATTTAAAAACTACTATTATTTTTTACAAGAAATTTAGGAGGAGTTGCACATGAATAAATCAGTTCAAATGAGTTAAGCTTTAGGATCATGCTGATGGCTAGAACAAATTTTCTTTAACATTATAGGACTAAGTGACTTGCTCATGCTTTAAAGATAATCGCATGAGGAAGCAAGGTCATGTAACGGGGTATTTATTTGTGGTGTAAAAAATTGGAGGAAAAACAAAAATAAGTCACCAGATTTGCTTTAAAGATATATTTGTTAGTTTTTGTTTCAGATTCCAGAAAAGTCTATTTGGTACCTAGGTCAAGTCCCATGACATCCAAAGCATCACTAACTCTACTATAAACTAACTTTAGTTTGAAAAAGTAGTGCGCCAAAATTCCTCTTTGAAAAATCTTCTTTTGATTAATTTGAGGGAAACATGTCCAATAGCACCCACCTGAAAAACAAACAGTACTATCATTGATTTCTGTGAACTCCAGAACATGGTTTGATTGATTTCACTAATTCAAAGGGAATATTATATGTTTTGGTTCTTCACAAGATTTCGAGCAACACTTATGACAGGGTTTGAAATTATCTTCTAATGAAAGCTTATGCTTGGAAGGAATCTCCACAAACACCTCAAGTCACACTTGTAGACTCCATTTGTAGGGTTTTGAAGCCTTCTTCCCTTGCAATCCAATGATAGGCATTTCTTCTACTTGTAATAAGATGGGTATAAATGTGGCAGCTTGGTTCTGAATGATCTGTATGGTTCCAAATTTGACATATGGATTTGTTGGGTCAAAATTGCACCTCCTGCTTCTTGCTCAAAAAATAAAGTAGTATGAAATCAAAATGGTTTTGGATAAGGTTTATACATTTGGTCTAAAATGGGAAACATTACTACATTTTGGGTAACATACTATGTCAGTGGCAACATTACCATCGGAAAGTTCCCATTGATTGAGGGAAACAACCCTAATTCTATCTCACAATTGTTCTCAGACAACAATGACAGAGAATGAACACACACTGAGGGGCTTACTAAGTTTGTTGGGAGAGCCTTTGGGACTAAGAATGGCATGATTGTCAGACTTAAGTTGGTTGGTTACATGGTAGGTAAGTAACCATAGTTCATTCCAAATTTGGGTATATTAACCATAGAAGTTTGGAGTGTTTGTACAACCACATACACTAAACTCACAACTACAACCACAACCAAGCTAACTATACAGCTCGAAACAAAATCCCATTTCAAATAAAACATATACACTATATCTCAGTAATAAATCCTACAACAACAACAACCAGTTAGTCAGTCAGATTACATCATTGGCCAACATAATCATATGATACTTCCCCATAACCATTCTCTACCCTAGTTAGAACTTAGAACAAGTTTACTACAATAAGATAAAAACAAATTAATAAACAATTAATTTTTAACAAGTGAGATTCGTCTTACTTCTAGAGATTTGAAATCTTATATTTATTTTATTTTAACTCTAAAATCAAAACAAATGTAAACCAAAACTACTACTCTCCTTCCGAGTAACATTATAGATATTGGAAGCCAAGGTTGTTGAAGTTAAGAAAGATTGCACTATCTTTTCTTGTCAACATCTAGGTTTCATAAGTTTTTAGGTGCACAAGGAAATGGGCCAATACTTTTCAACGGAGTAGGGTAATTCGGGAGCAATCTTCTTTTCAGGCAAAAAACAGGCTTGAATCGGACCAATTTTTCAGGGGTAGTCTAAGTTTCGCATGGATCAAAGTTCCATGCATTTCAGAACCTTACCCCAGAGGTTTTTCCCCATTTTAAACCAACCCAGATGCTCAGAAAATCAATCAGAGTTCTGGATTGGCCGGAAATTTAAAAGCAGACCACCAGAAAACTTGCTCCCTAGTTAGCCCACTCCGCAAACTATAATTACTTCTTTGTTATTTTTAGGCTTCTTGCAAACTTCTTTGTTATTTTTAGGCTTCTTGCAAAAGACAGATGATTAGAAATGTATGTTCTTTTCTTGTCAACATCTAGGTTTCATAAGTTTTTAGGTGCACAAAGAAATGGGCCAATACTTTTCAACTATAATTACTTCTTTGTTGTTTTAGGCTTCTTGTAAAAGACAGATGATTAGAAATGTACGTTTCATAATTTTAATTGTATGGAGATGACTACAATTACATAAAGTGTTGGAGATGATTAAGGCAGAAAGTGGAAAACTTTATGGCAAACAAGTACATAAAAAGTACTTCCTCTCTCTATTACCAAAAGTCATTCTTTGAGTTACCAGCAATTACTGGAAAAGTATGAAGAAACTAATATTGACCCGTTGGAACAAAATCAAATGTCACAGATACACACTTGGAAAAAGAATAAAGCTTAGTGAGGTCAAATAGCTGCCAACTAATCATCTAGTCGCTTCCTCACCGAATCATCTAGTTTTAATATTTGTGTTACCAGTAAAGCAATATATTAAAGATCTATATAAATAAAGAATTTTGGCTAGAGGCATTTCTAAGTAACAATTTTAAAACCCAATCCATGAAAGTAAATTTTAATATAAAATACAAAGAATGTCACTAGATTAAATGCGTCACCTACTGGTTAAACTATTTTCTCCCTTTTTTAAAATACAGAGAATCACAGAATGGGTACCTACCCTGAATAGCTATTAGAAAAACTGCAATCAACTACAAGCTGAAGCTACTCGGGATGGTTGACTGTGCGGTCCACATACGTGAGTTTATTACGTGTGGCTAGCTCCACAAATATAGTCTCTAGGCTCAGAGATTCATCCGTGCCCTGCCCCACCCTGGTGAAATGCACGACACTCACAGATATCCGAAACCCTCGATCAAAATCAAAATGCTTTTCCAATAGCGTTTCTACATTTGGGTAAATCAAGATCAAAATGCTTTGGGTAGCTTTAGCGTTTCTACATTTGATATAAAGGCCGATTGGTCTTTGATCTGAACCAGCACCAACAGCTGGTAGTGAGCCTTTCGCTCTATTAAATTCCCTCGGGTGTATGCGTACCTCTGTCAATGTGTGCTTCTAATATCATATATAAAAGTTCACAATCACTTAACGAGTATAGAATGTCTACCCACCTCGAATAGCGAAGTAGTGTCCTGTACACCACCATTAACGACATTGCACGTACACCAAAATCTCATTGATGGTATTCTATCCTTTTTCGGCACGTCACATTTAACTGCAAACCATTTACACATCTTTTAGAAAGATAAAAAGATTGAAGGAGAAAAACATCTTCGCACGTACTGTATTAATTATTTTATTTATTTTTAATTATTTTATTTTTTAAAACAAGTACTGACTCACAGTGTGTACTTACCTGGAGCAGCGAAAACAGAGGCGCAAGCTTGTATTAAAAAGTGAGAGAGAAACCAGTGAAGGAGCTCAAACTAGGTTATAGAACACTGCAAGTGCAAAAAGTTTAGTGGGAAAAAAATTATGAAAACACAAACACAACACAACTTTTCCCGTTAGGGTTGAATGCATATCAAAAAACAATTATCTACTACGCGGTATTTCATTTTTAATAATTTATTAGGAAAAAAAAAACCATACCTGCTTCTTCCAGTGAATAAGTTCGATAGAATTTAGTGGGTTCTCCACTTTTTCATCTTCCAGTGAATAAGTTTAGTGGGTTCTCCATTTTTTCATCTTTCGCTCCAACAAATCAAATCGGCTGACCAGACAATGCACAGATAAAAATAAATAAAAAATGAAAACGAAAAATAAAGATCATTCAGAAACACCAACTGCAACCCAAAACTCGAAACAGAAACAGAAAAAGAAAACGGACTATAAAATCTAACATGCATGGCCATGCAGCAAACCAAAACAAATATACACAACAAAAAGCCAAGCCGTATGCAGAATAGGGAAGAAGATGAGATGAATTACTTGTCTGTTGGATGTGCGGAGAAGTCTTTATATTCTTGGCTTTTCAAACGGTCCCGAGCTCTTCTGTATTTTTAGTTTTATTTGTTTTCGCATCCACCACCATTGCAGGTTTTAATTTTACATTTAGTAATTAATTTAGATTGAATGTGTGTAAAAATTTAAAAAAAAGGGAGTTCGTTAAATGACCACGTCAGCGTTGAAAATGAACGAAAAAAAAAAAACATGACCATGCCAGCGTTGGAAACAAAAAACACAAGACGAGATGGAAAAAGACAAAAAAGCATGACCACGCCAGCGTTGGAAACAAAAAACACGAGACGAGGAGGAAGAGAAAAACACGTAACACGTTAGCGTTGGAAAAAGCATGACCACGTCAACGTTGTAAAAAACCAAAAAACATGACCACGTCAGCGTTGGAAAAAGACAAAACAGCACGAGACAAGGAGGAAGAGAAAAACAAAAAGACCACGTCAGTGTTAGAAAAAGAAAAAAAAAAAAAGCACGAGACGAAGAGGAAGAGTGGGAATTTCAAATGAATGGAATCATAAAATGAAAACGTTAGTTGAATATTCAACTTAATTCCACTCTAGAAGAGATTTAAGTTTATATTTCGAAAATATAGGTTTAAAACTAGCACAGCCACATTAATTGTGGCTGGCTGATGAACGCAGAAAAACATATTTAATTTATTAAACTTAATTTTAACATAAACCCTTTGTAAATAAAATCTGCTATATCCCTTCAAATGTGACTATGTTGTGCTAGTATATGCGTACAGTATACTGATTTCGACGCATCATTTAAATAATAATAACAGTGTCACTTCATCGTGCCCAATTTGCCATTTCGATTTTGAATTAGGTGAGCAATCATCTCAAGTCCAATGCGGCCACGTACCTGTTCGCTTTTATGCGCGCAATTTTTTGAGCCGTAGTGAAGAACTGAAGAACGCAGTTGAGTTCATTGAGCCATCGTGAAGAATGCAGCTACGAAGAGACACTTGGCATTATACATTACTATGCTCTGTCTAATATGAAACGTGCGGACAGCTGAAATGTTTGAGGAAATTCAAAGTAGAGAATGAAACGCACATACAGGTAAGGAAATACGTGATAGTATGGAAACTTAGTGCTTGTTAATAATTTAAACGTGGTAATCTTAAAGGTTAATTATTTAAATGTAGTAATCATATAGTGCTATAGTAATTTATTAATATGATTAGGTAAATGTTAAAAAGTAAACAGATTAAAGGATGCATTCAAAAATACAAGGAAATTATGAAGAGTAAATTACATTCATTGATTTGGGAAGAGGACTAAGAATATACTAGCATCTTCAATTGTTAGCCATTAGAATTTTAGATTAAAAAGTGATTAATTATGCTCATTGTCAATAGATATATGCTTTGCATAATTAAATTTTTAATAAATACAATTTAAAAAATTAATATATTTATATATTAATTAAATTTTATAAAATTAAAATTTTAAAAATTTGATGGTTTGATGACTCACAACCCTTAAAACTAGTTTATTTATTTATTTTGAGTATTTTTTATGATATATTTATATTTGGAAAATATATAGGTTTAAAATTAAATTTTTAATAAATAAAATTTAAAAAATTAATATATTTGTATATGATTTAAATTTTATAAAATTAAAATTTTAAAAATTTGGATGGTTTGACGACTCACAACCATTAAAACTAGTTTTTTTTATTTATTTTGAATGTAGTTTTGAGTAATTTTTATGATATATTTATATTTGGAAAATATTTAGGTTTAAAATTAAATTTTTAATAAATAAAATTTAAAAAAATAATATATTTTGTATATTATTTAAATTTTAAAAATTTGATGGTTTTGAGTAATTTTTATAATATATTTATATTTGGAAAATATAGAAGTTTAAAATTAAATTTTTAATAAATAAAATTTAAAAAAATAATATATTTGTGTATTATTTAAATTTTATAAAATCTAAATTTTAAAAATTTGAGGGTTAGACTTATAACCATTAAAACTAGTTTTTTTATTTATTTTGAAAGTTTTTTTGCCTAATCTTTTTCTCACAGCGTAAATAGACTTAATGGTTAAGAACGTGTGTTCTAAGAAGTCACAAGTTACATAACAATATTACAATTATCAAAATATTACATAACATTATATAATTATTAAAATTTTAATATAATACTAAATTAAAAGTAAATCATATTTTAATATAAATCATAATACCCAATTGTGTAAAAGAAAAATATTAATGTCAAGGATATTTTAATATAAGATTATATTTTGAAAAGATAAGTTATCAAAATTATTTAAAATTAATAACGAGTAATTAATATGTGATATTATAATAAGCATCCTTTAGAGAGGAGAATATTAATATAGAAATACATTTTAACATAGGGATACTTTGCAAACAAAATATATCACCAAAGTAAGTCAATTTTGAATGGAAGGTTTCCACTATAAAATCAAATTTATATAAATTTTGAATGGAAGGTTTCCACTATAAAATATATAGAATTATTCACAATACATAATGATAGTATTAATATGAAGTTACCTTGCAACACAGAAATATATTATTTTAATGATAAGAATGTATTATAATTATTATGGATATCAACTATAAGTTAAAGAAGATCTTCAATGTCTAACATGAAATCATATATGATGTAGAGAACATCACTTCAAAGTTTGCATTGGAAAACCAACATCCAAACTAACAAAAAGCTTAGAAATATTTAAGAAGTTCCATTTCGTTGTAACAAAAAATTATAAATAATAACTAGCATAGACTAATTTTAACCATAGTTTTACGAAGCTTCCAGAGGGATCAAATCTCTCGAGGTGCAAACCCTTCTTCTTTAGTCTTGTCTGAATTTCGCAAAAGGTTAGAGCGAACATATACAATTTTCATTTACTTAATTTTTTTATTATTATTTAAGAGTGACACATGTCAGCGCCACGTTGAATTTAGGCACAAAATCACACATCTACCTAATACTGGGCTCTAGAATGCGCATCTGGATGCAATAATAATAATAATATAAAAAATTACATGTGACAACACATACATGCAAGAATGAGAGTATTAATATGAAACTACCTTGCAACGTAAGGACATACCATTTTAGTAGTAAGAATGTATTATAATTATTATGGATAGCAACCACAAGTTAAAAAGGGTTTTAGAGGAGGATTTGGATGAATGGAGTTATGGAGGAAGAATGGTGATTTAGGGTTTGGGGTTTGTTGGTTCGTATAGTAGGAGTGCGGGAGGCCCCTGGTTAGGAAGCAGGAGGGGCCCTGCTATGAAGGAAGGTCTTGGCCCTGGGATGGTGGATCTCAGGTTTGCAACACCTTTGGAAAAAGGGAAGACAGAAGGAAAGGCAACAGAGAAAAGGTCCTTTAAGGACGTACTCAGAAGCTGGCCAGATAACAAAGACAAGGATACTGAAATGGGCAGAGTAGGACCCGAAAAGTAGGAAGGCCAGGCAAATCAAACAAAAACAGAAAAGGCAGAGAAAGGAAAAAAGCAACAGATTCATCTACATAATGGTTGCTTACCTAAGACAATAGAAAACCCAACTTACGAGGTAACTTCACATGGCATAGGGAACTACATCTAGCACATGAAATACCATGCCCTAATAGGAAAATTTATGGGCATCTGGCCCTCAAAGAAAGCTCTCTTACTTTGGATCAAGGATCGATGGAAGGTAAAGGGAAGGATAGATTTTGAACTGGGTTTTAAGGGGTTCTTTACAACTATCTTCTCGGACCCTTCTGAGCAAGAAAAAGTCTTTAACGAAGGCCCCTATTTCTTCAAGTCGATCGGGTTTCACATGAGATATTGGACTGAGCGGTTCACCCTAGAGAAAGAAAACTTCACAGAGGCACCGGTTTGGATCCACCTGTATTCTCTCCCTGGGGAATTCTGGGAACTGGAAACCCTCAAAGGCATTGGCAATACCCTGGGAGCCTTTGTAAAGATTTCATAGATCACCAAGGCGGCCAAGTATGTCTCCTATGCAAGGATATGTGTTTACATGAATGTCGTCGGGGCTCTCCCGGAATCTATAGTAATCTCATATCAGGATGAAGAATGGACTCAGACATTAGATTATGAACATATCTCGTTTAGATGCAGAAAATGCCACACCCATGGGAATCTCTTTAGGGACTACCCCCTTAATGTTCCCCCTCCAGGGAATGTGTGAAAAGGAGAAACAAATCTAGAGGGCTTCGCAAAAATCCCAAGCAAAAGAAAGGTAGGAAGAAGACAACCTAAACAACAAACAATAAGTCAGAATAAAACCACAAGTAACAGTTTCCAAAGCTTGGCAGGAGAACCTAGTGGAACTAATGAGAAAGCAAACGACAAGAAACATGAAGCACCACCAAAGGCCACCCCAGGTTCCAAAGAGGAGGAGTCAAAAAGATGTAAGATCAAGAAAGAACTAGGACATAAAACGACAGTTGACACAGAAGTCCAGATGAGGGATCCTTCGGCAGCCTCAGGGACTGACTCATCAAAGGAATCGGATATGGAGACAAACTAAGCAATGGAAATGAAGGAGACAAAGATATATCTACCAAGACTTACTAAGATTCATGGATTGGCAATAATCAATAGACTAATCATCGATCAGATCTGTAAACTGCAATCTAAACTGGACACTATAAAAGAGAAAGGCAAGGTTGTCGATCCCACAACAACGTCATCAGGAGGCATGGGTATCAAGACTAATCCCCTTAAATCAACCAAGAAACAATTAGGTGAAGAGAAAAAAAGAGGTAGAAAACATTATCCCCAAAAAAGAGAGGAAACAGGGGCTCTCATGGTGGATTCAGGACAAATAGTTTGTCTCTCGGAAAACTACTCCCCCCCCTCCCCCCAACCAAAAAGTTAAAGATGAAGATTACATCCTGGAATATTAGAGGAATGAATAGTCCTTCCAAGCAGAGGATGCTAAAAGAAAAAATATCCAAGATAAAGGCAGATATCTTCCTCCTTTAGGAAACAAAATGTGATAAAGAAATCATGGAAAGGATAACCTAGAAAATATGTCCTGGAAGTGAGGCCCATTGGATAGCAACGGGAGGATCTTCAGGGGGTCTAGTTATGCTTTGGGATCCTAATCTTATATAAATGCAACACTTCTCTTCATCCGCCAGGCACCTGACTCTCAAATTTAGGTGTATTGGAACAAAGGAAGGATACATCACGAATGTCTACGATCCAAATTTGCCTCATCTGAAGAGAGATTTCATAGACGATCTAAATCAAATGGGAGATTCTATGAGGAACAAAGTCTGGGTCCTTGGAGGATAATTTAACATGATCACCACCCCTTTGGAGAAACAAGGAGGTATTCGTAAACTAGACCAGGAGAGTAAGGACTTTGGTAATCTCATAGAAAAGCTAGTCCTAGTGGACATACCG
Organism: Picea engelmannii; assembly: GCA_009831015.1. Lineage (NCBI taxonomy): Eukaryota > Viridiplantae > Streptophyta > Pinopsida > Pinales > Pinaceae > Picea > Picea engelmannii. The sequence continues at coordinate 132,972 of ML784028.1, forward strand.
ACCATAAATGGTACCTTGATCCGAATTTTGTGAGAAGAACGAAATGAATATAGATTATTAAAAGATGATTAACACATAATAACAGAGATATATTAAAAAAAAAAATCTATTCAATAAGGAAATAAGTTGAAACTGTAAACTGTAGCGGAAAACAAACTTGCTAGAATGGTGGGGCTTATCTCTGAGAAGAGATGTGACAGTTGAGCTCATTCGCAAGAAGATGATTACAATGAGGCTATGAAGGCATTTTTACAATAAACAGGAATGTCAAAATCCCTAGACATCCAAAAACCTAACCCTAGGAGATGAAGCTCCAAAAGTCATGTGGGCCCCATTTGAGTAAGTTAGTACATCAACTTCCCGGGGTCGTAAATTTTGCATACCATCTTCGTTTTAGGCGCACAATAGCCCGTTGGAAAGGTCTATTCGAGGAATACACATTTTTCTTGATTGTGGCAAGCTCTAAAAACGTTGTTTAGGGCCTCAAAACGACCCCGTAAGTCAAGGACCCGAAAACTAGGAAAAAACTGCCAAAGTGGAAAACTGCCAAAATGATCCAGTTGGAATAGGTGGGAGGCCACTGAAATCCATATCGATCAATCCTCCCCCCTTAGAAAGAAATGGTCTCCATTGCATTGAGTTCCCCCATCTGATGAGGAAATTTCTGCTAAATTTGGCCCCGGGTGAGCCACTTGCCTTGGTGCAGGAGCTACCCTGCTTTGACAACTCGATAAAGTTGGATCATTTGTTGTCGAGTGCCCTTAATCTGTGTTTCGACAATGTGATCACTGGATGCATGTTGCATGCAGTCAGGGTTGAGCTTTGTTGGTGTCAACTGCTCTGTTATCTATGAGGTGTCCAATAATGGTGGGAAATATGGTTGAAGAAGAGCCACATTGAAGACTGGGTGCAGGCCAAGGAAAGGGGGAATGTTGAGCGCAAAAGCATTGTCACCCACAACCTTGGTGATGGTGTATGGCCCATGTTATCCCCAATTTCTAGGGATAACTAGGAGATCATGTCTCAAGGCCCACAGGTCCCAGACATGGAGTACCGAGAGCAGGATTGACCTGAGCATGGCCCTGGAGGGCCCATCCTTCTCTTCTTTCATCAGATTTGTCTTGTCATCAACATCAACATCCATCACCATCGGCCTGGTCTTGTATCGGAGAAGGCTTTTGCTCCATGAGGTAATTGGTCCAAGTATCATGGTATGTGTCACTTTTGATCATTATAACCTTTAGATATATGCATCTTACTCCTTTTATTTCTAACAACTGCTTGGATCTTACATTGACCCACTTGACCATTGTTGAGGGGATTGACAGGGTGTCCTAGCAAGCCTGTACCCATAGGTTTTGGTTTTCCACCGGGAGGATTTCTGAAAATCCATCGTCCGCTCCCATCATATCATCATCTTTTCATCTTATCTCCCGCTCATCTGTCCCATTCCCCTAGTCCAGGCATTATGATGATCTGTTTGTGGGGTTGCACCTTATCTCGTGAGGAGAAGGGGTTAAAGGCCCAGAAGGTAAAAGCAGCTGGTAAAAGATAAAATCCATAAAAATGAAACCTATATATGCCTCGCCCAGGGATCCCCGAGAAGGCAATAAAAGGCCTCTCAGCAAGAAACAAGAGGGACCCTAAGAAAAATAACAAAACAAGACCTAGCCAAGAGGATAGGGGGTCTCATCACGAGTTGGCCTATTATGTTCATGGGTACCTAATAGCATGACATTGCCACTATTTGGTTACCACACCAGGGCAGTGACCTTTGGTTGCATGGCCAAGGGAAAGGGGGTCTCATTACGAGCCAGCCTTATCATCTCTATGAAAGTGCCTGTGGGTAACACTGTCAACTCTGGTCACCACGCCAAGGCAGTGTCCTCTAGTTAGTCCTTGAAATAAAAAGAGAAAAAACAAATAAAGAAAAGAAAGAATAAAGGCAAGAAAGGGCTTGGAAAAATTTGCATCCATGACGGGTACAGCTCGCCTTCTACAAAGGCACCCACAGGTAATATCATGCATCTCTATCTTTCACTCTACCCATATGTCTGGACATCCCTTATCCACATCACCTCGTTCTACATGGCTTGGATGATACCCCTTGGAGACTTTCCTTTCCTTATGGATACTAGCCCAATAGGGTGTCTTGTCTTTTTCTTCAGCCTTGTATTGTAGGTCTTTGTAATATTTTTGAGCTATTGGATGATATATCAGGGTTTTTATGCGTATGTCTGATAATATTAATGATGAGATGTGATTAACATTGCTATGATCCCTGTGACTAATGAGCCCATGGAGGGAGAAGTTTTTGATGTGCAGGACCATGCCTGATGGACAGGTACCACATGGACCGGTACACATGGGGAGATGATTAGTTCGGACCTCCATGGGGCTGAAGAGCCCATCAGATGGTTGTTGGGACCCCATCAAGGGAAGAGACAGGACGATGCTTGATTGAGCTTTTGCACTTGAGAAGAAGAAGAATGTTCCATCAGGGACACTTTGGCTGAGCCCAGCCTAGGGGGGTTGACCCACTTCTAGTGGAACGTTTCCCTTTGATGGCCCAGGACGTCACCTAGGAGCCATTGACGTCACCTTGAGCGTGTGACAGTTTGACAGGGCTGTTGGCACTTGTGGCATGATTGGGAGGCCCAAAGAGGGCCAACGTTTTGTCATTTGATGCTGCATTTTGCCCTAAAGGGGATAACGTCTCCCTCAGTGGGGCTTGACGACTTGCTTTTGCTCAGATAGGGTTTTAATTTGACAATTTAATGTAAAAACAGTATGATTTTGGTTTGTAGCCTTGTCGTCTATTTTTAATGACCTAAATTTAATTAAAGGTCATGATACAGTATATATTGAGGAGTTTTTCCCTCATTTTGACAAAACACACAACTCACTCTCTTGTGAGGTCTGATTTTTGCACTCTTGTTGGGTATTTGGTCTTTTAAGTGAGGCGCACTTGTTGATGGAAGGATTTTCTTGGCATATTTGGCATTTCTCTTGAAGGAAGGTTTACAACTAGGGTTTGCAATGATATTCCTTCGTGATATGTAAGTTTTTTTTCTGCAAAACTTCTTAATTGAATGGTTGTAGGCTTATATTCTTGCATTTATTTATAAGCTTTGTTGATTTAAAACCCTAGGTGACAAGCACACAAGTAGGTCCTTGTTTCATGTCCCCTAAAAGAGAAATATTCAACCATTGAAGAAGGAAGGAAGAGCCTAGCCATTGCTACACTCTTTTTACTTCTTCCACTGTGCTAGCCATGTCTTTTAAGAGCCAAGAAGGAGGAGATGTCCCAAACCTAGGATATCTACACCTAGGGTCGTTCTACTTCTAGGGTTTGGTGATAGGGCCTTGCCATTGCAACACTCTCCCTCACCTCACTCTCTTGTCTTGACTTATCTTTTATGCTAGCCATTTTGCCAAGTTTAACCTAAGGAAGGAGGAAAGAGCACAAGGCCTTGCTTAAGCAACACTGAAGTGAGCCTCTTTCCCCTAGGGTTTTGATTCTAAGACCCTGCCATTGCAGCACCTTAGAACCCTTCCCTCTTGTCCTTAGCTTATCATCCCTTCAACTTTGCGTCCTCTCTTTAATTGACTCCATTTACCCTTAGGCACTGATCTCAGCTCCACAACGTTGAAGTGATAGTGGCCAAACAACTTTTAAAAACTTTACAATTTGAAACCCTAACTAATTACTAACCCTAATTAGGATGACGTCACTCTTGGATATTCCATCTTGACATAGCATTTGTCTTTGATAAGCAATTAGATGATGGTTTAATTTATTGAGTAAGGGATTGATTAAATACATTGTTGGCTACATCATCTCAATATTTATTGATAAATTGACATTATTTCATTGCTATATTAATTGACATTGATCTCATCGATATCTATTGTTTTAATTGCTCATATATTGATATAAGATAGCTATATGAAGTACTAGCTCATTGAATTATAGCCTGTATATATATTGTTTTGCTATTGTCTTGTTCTGAGCAGGTGTTCTTATTTGTGGCTACACTTCTTTATTGGCTGATTAGCCAGACTATCTAATCTCGGTAGTAACCTATGAGGAGGGAATTTTACTTTGATCTTTATACCTTTGCCTCTTCAAAACCCCAGGTTACCGGGGACGTCTCCCCTGGGCTAACCTCCCTGAATAGAAAGAACCTCCCCATTGTGGTGACATTGGGTGGGGTAGGTTCCTGTTACGCCAGTTTGGCCTCTACCTCCTAGCAATTTGACCTAGCTACAAACTAAGCGATAACATTTTGGTGTCGTTGCTGGGGAACACTGAGTCAATTCTCCTCAAATGAAAAATCTTTTCGGTAAGCCTTGCCTCAAAGACCTTTTCTTACAAGCTTACCTGGCGACTCCACTAGGGTGTTTTTCCCCTTTTCTTTGATAGTTTCAAGTAAATTATCTGGCGACTCCACCAATGACGACCCGTAGTGGGCGACAATACTCAAATCCCTCTACTGTGGCCACTGTCACCTTGACAAGCTCTGCACCCCCGATTAATCTTGATCCTCACAAATTGTCTTACTCAAAGAGTTTCAACTGTTTCAACCTAAGTAACATCTAAGGGGGGTTGCATGACTTACCCAAGGATGCAAATTCTTGGCTACCACTTTTCTTAGGAAAAGGTATCCCTGGAAACTCACATTTGACCCAGTTCTGTGATAGTTTTGATTTTCATTTGGCTGGTCAAGAACACCCTGATGTCTTCATGAGGCTCTTTGCAAGCTCCCTTGTAGAGGATGCTAAAGTTTGGATTGAAAGGTGCCCTAAAGGAAGCATAAAAAACCCTGAAGAACTACAAAAGGCCTTCAAAATAAGGTGGTGCGATAGTGAGCATTCACAGGATTCCTTCTCCCAATACCTTGGTATTTGCAAAGTATCTTGTGAAGGTGTTAGAGATTTCAATGATAGGTTCAACCTTCTCCTCAAAAAGGTCTGATCAAAGGTAGGCTCAGAACAAGCTATTCTCAGTCATTTCTTGTCCTCCTTGGAAGGCGATTTACAATTCAAAATTAGGGATCGGTCACCTGCAACTTTAGAGGAAGCACAAGACCTAGCCTTTCAGATTGAGAAAAACCTTGAGTTCGAAGACTACATTCATCAGATGGACTTTTCACAGAATTTTGACCTATGGGATCCTGGTAATAAACTTGTCATGGAACCTGAGTCTCTAAGAATTCTCCAAGTCGAACCTGTTCCCACTAAAAGAAAATGGAGCCTTTCCCGTGAAAGCATTACCTCTTCCCAAGAACCCCCTCTGAAAAAGATCCCTCCTAAGGATGAGATTGAAACTGTCCTACCTGAAAACATTGAGAAAAATCCTTCGCAAGACTTCTCCCTTTTTATCCACTAAGTAGGACACCCTTTCTCCAAAATTGGTGAGTTCACACCTTTCTATGTCACTCTCCAAGTCAAAGAATCTCTCCTCCATAATTGTCTTCTACACCTAAGTGCCACAACCAACATGATGACGAAGGAAGTTATGTATGAATTGGGTCTGAGCCTCTCACAAATAAATACTGGAGGAGACTTTGCAAAAGGGATCGTTAACAACCTCGAAGTGGCCTTTAACTCCTGCCCCAATGCTCCTTTCTTAATAAATGTGGTCGTCATAGATGCTGTAAATAATTTAGGGATTATTCTTCATAAAGATCTCATAGAACATTTAAATGGAAGCATTTATAAATAGCAGTCCAAAGCAACCATCCCTCATCCTGAAGGGGGATTATTTACCATCTACAATGAGCCTCTCGTTGGCTCCCCGGTTGAAACCTCTGATGAGCCAAGTGACCAACTTTTATGCATCGATAGTGGCCTTAATAATTGGTTCGTCCAAGAAGGGAAGTTATATCTGGATGTCGTTGAAGAGACAAAAGGAATCTGGACCTTAGAATTCGGTGGATCACACTCAAGCTCGGGATCGGGTGCTGGAGTGGTTTTAACAACCCCTTTGGGTGAAGGCTTTTACCATTCATATAAGTTGGAATTCTGTTGCACCAACAATGTTTCCGAGTATGAAGCCTTGATTCTAGGTCTCAATTTAGCGATTGAAAAGGTGTTACAATCCTAGAAGTAAAAGGGGACTCAAACCTCATTGTGTCACAAGTTCTAATGAGATTTTCCACTAAAAATGAAAAGTTGAAGAAGTATCGAGATGTGGCTCAAACCCTTTCAAAATCCTTTAGAAAAGTGTCAATCAAAGTCGTTCCTTGAGAAGAAAACCACGTGGTTGATGCTTTGGCTGTCTCTGCTTCTACTTTACAACCATGTGAAGGACCTTTTCACGACCTATGCAAGATGGAGGTTCTTTTTAAGCCTTCTGTTCCCGACAATTTGGAACATTGGTAGGTGTTCGAGGATGATGATCAAATTATCAAATTCATGGAGAACAACAAAGAGTTTATCGATTCGCAAGTTGCTTTCCTGGCTGATTCTATGGATCTGGAAGTCATTAACCTGCAAAGCAATACCTTGCCAAAGGGTTGTATTCCCCTAGAAAAACTTTTTGACAGGCATGATGTTTTTAAGGGAAAGAGAACCAACAAGCAAGCTGAAGAAGCCCTGGAATTCAACATCGGTATAGAGATGGATCCAAGGATGGTAAAAATAGGAAAGGGCACCACCGAGAAAGAAATAAAGGAAATACTAGCGCTCATCACAGAATTCAGAGATACCTTTGCTTGGAACTATGATGATTTGAAAGCCTGTAGGGGGGATGTCATCCAAATCGCCATACCTTTGGTAGAAGGGGCCAAACCATTCCGACAAAATCTAAGGCATATCAACCCAAAGCTGGCAAGCCAAATACAAAAGGAGCTCCAAAAAATGGTCGATGCTGGTATCATAGCCCCTATCAGGTATTCTTCTTAGATGTCGAACTTGGTGGTTGTTCGGAAGAAAAATGGTGATATCCGCCTGTGTGTTGATTTCCACAACCTCAACCAATTGTCATTAAAGGATAATTATCCCGTCCCAAACATGGAACATTTGCTTCAATGGGTTACAGGGGCAGGGATGATGTCTATGCTAGATGGGTTCTTAGGGTACAACCAAGTCCTACTCAAAAGGGAAGACCAACTCAAAACTGCATTCACTACACCTTGGGGAACTTTTATGTACTTAAGGATGTTGTTTGGTCTTATGAACGTTGGTGCCACTTTTCAGAGAGCAATGGAATTTTCCTTCAGAGACCTCATACAAAAAATCATAGAAATTTACCAAGATGACCTTACAGTTGTGTCCAAGAATAGGAAAGACCATCTCTCTCACCTTAGGATTGTTTTTGAGCGATGCAGAAAGTATGGTATCTCACTGAATCCCAAGAAATATGTCTTTGGGATTGACAAAGGAAAGCTATTAGGACATGTGGCCTCACAAGGAGGAGTCTCCATTGATCCTGAAAGAGTCTCGTCGATAAAGGATGTCTGCCCTCCAGCCAATATAAAAGCTTTACAATCTTTTCTCAGAAAAATCAATTTTATCCGTAGATTTGTACCAAATTTTGCTGAGAGGATAAAACCTTTGAGCGCTTTGCTAAAAAGGGATGTTTCTTTCAAGTGGGGAGATGAGACCAACAAATCCTTTGAAGACATAAAAAATGCTATCTCCCAAGCCCCTGTCTTGATTAGCCCTGATTTCTCGTGAGATTACATAATATTCTCATTTGCATCCCAGGATACTATTGCAGGTGTCTTGATGCAAAAAGATGTTGATAACTATGAACACCCCGTGGCCTTTATGAGCAAAGTCCTAAGAGACTCAGAGTTAAACTACTCCATCACAGAGAAACAAGCCTATGCCTTGGTCAAGTCCCTCAAACACTTCTGAAATTATGTCGGTTACAATAAAATCAAGGCTTATGTCTCGTATCCAGCTGTGAAGGACGTCTTATCACAACAATATTGCATGGGTACTCGAGGAAAATGGGTTTCCAAAATCCAGGAGTATGACTTAGAAATAAAACCCACCAAAATAATAAAGGGACAAGGTTTAGCCCAGATGCTAACCGAGAGCAACCAAGAAGCCATACAGATGGGTGAGAATGAGCAAGTAAATGTAATGATCAACGAATTAGAACACGACGAGTGGTATTCCGATATCATTCACTATGTAAAGAATTTGTCTTGCCCTGATCACTTAGTAGATTACAAAAGAAGGGCTCTGAGATTGGGAGCTAAGAAATACTGTCTGACTGAAGATGGACTTGGATGGAGAAATCCTGATGGCATTATACTTTGATGCGTGAACAAAGAAGAGGCAAAGAAGATACTAGAAGAATTGCACTCTAGGTATTGTGGTGGACATTTTGCGGCTCATACTACCACCCATAAGATTCTGAGGGCTGGCTATTATTGGCCAACGCTTTTTTCGGACACTCACCAGCATGTCCGATCTTGCCAACCTTTCCAGTACTTCTCCGGCAAACCAAAACTCCCAACACAACCTTTGAAACCAATAGTAGTAGAGGCACCCTTTCAACAATGGGGTTTGGATTTTGTTGGCGAGTTCAAGGACAATTCAAGTAATGGCTACCGGTGGATCCTAACAGCTACAGACTATTTCACTAGATGGGTCGAATCTATTCCTACCAAAAAGGCCACCGAGGAAGTAGTCATGAACTTTTTGGAAGACCGAATTATAACTAGGTTCGGTGCCCCTTCCAAGATCACTACAGATAATGCCAAAGCTTTCATCTCTTATGCCCTGGTAGAATTTTGTTTGAAATATGATATTACCCTATCCCATTCCTCCAACTACTACCCACAAGGAAATGGATTAGCAGAATCAACCAATAAGAACCTCATGAATATTTTGAAGAAGGTTGTTGGAGAGAATAAAAAGTCACGGGATAGCAAAATAAAATACGCAGTATGGGCAAAACGAATAACGACAAAAACTTCCACAGGAAAAACTCCTTTTGAGCTGGTATATGGACTTGAAGAAAAGCTTCCTGTGAACCTCCAGATCCCTATCCTTCGTTTTGCTCAACAATACACCACAGATGCAGAAGCAATCCAAGGAAGGATAAATCAACTGATAGAGCTAGATGAGAAGAGGAGAAGTGCCTTGGGTCAAATGACGAGGAATCAAGAAAAGATAAAGAACACCTTTGATCATAAAGCCAAGGAAAGAAACTTCGTCAAAGGAGATATCATGCTACTGTGGGATAAGAGAAAGGAAAAACCTGGTATCCAAAAAAAATTTGACAGTCTGTGGGGAGGCTCTTATAAAATCATGAGTTGTGCAGGTAAGAATTCTTTCAACTTAGAGACCATGGAAGGAGAAATCCTGAAGCTACCAATAAACGCTTTACATATCAAGCGTTACTACCCCCCAGAGACTTGAATCCACAGGTAAGTGAAGGTAAGTAGGCATTTTTCGTGTATTATACCAATTGCATTTCATGTTAGTTTGCTTCCACCCTTGCATATTGATTTTTTTATTTCAGTTTATATATATGTCTATATATGTAGGGTGGCAATACCACCCCATATTTATTACTGATACCCCTATCGAGTTGAGCAGGTCTGCAGGTTATGCCAGAGATGTTGAGGTTCTCATGCGCTCTACGGTGAGCACATGTCCCCGAGTTGGAGCCAGATGTTATCCCTGATTTCTAGGGATAACTAGGAGATCATGTCTCGAGGCCCACAAGTCCTAGACATGGAGTACTAAGAGCAGGTTTGACCTGAGCATGGCCCTGGAGGGCCCATCCTTCTCTTCTTTCATCAGATTTGTCTTGTCAGCAACAGTAGCATCCATCACCATCGGCCTGGTCTTGTATCGGAGAAGGCTCTTGCTCCATGAGGTAATTGGTCCAGGTATCATGGTATGTGTCACTTTTGATCATTATAACCTTTAGATATTTGCATCTTACTCCTTTTATTTCTAATAACTGCTTGGATCTTACATTGACCCACTTGACCATTGTTGAGGGGATTGACAGGGTGTCCTAGCAAGCTTGTACCCATAGATTTTGGTTTGCCACTGGGGGGATTTCTGAAAATCCATCGTCCGCTCCCATCATATCATCAAATTTTCATCTTATCTCCCGCTCATCTGTCCCATTCCCCTAGTCCAGGCATTAGGATGATTTGTTTGTTTGGTTGCACCTTATCTCGTGGGGAGAAGAGGCTAAAGGCCCATAAGGTAAAAGCAACTGGTAAAAGATAAAATCCATAAAAATGAAACCTAGAGATGCCTCGCCCAAGGATCCCTGAGAAGGCAATAAAAGGCCTCTCAACAAGAAACAAGAGGGACCCTAAGAAAAATAACAAAACAAGACCTAGCCAAGAGGATAGGGGGTCTCATCACGAGCCAACCTATTGTGTTCATGGGTACCTAACAGCATGACATTTCCACTATCTGGTTACCACGCCAGGGCAGTGACCTTTGGTTGCATGGCCAAGGGAAAGGGGGTCTCATCATGAGCCAACCTTATCATCTCTGTGAAAGTGCTTGTGGGTAACATTGTTAGCTCTAGTCACCATGCCAAGGTAGTGTCCTCTAGTTAGTTCTTGAAATAAAAAGAGAAAAATTAAATAAAGAAAAGAAAGAATAAAGGCAAGAAAGGGCTTGGAAAAATTTGCATCCATGACGGGTACAACTCGCCTTCTACAAAGGCACCCACAGGTAATATCATGCATCCCTGTCTTTCACTCTACCCGTATGTCTAGACATCCCTTATCCACATCACCTCGTTCTACATTTCTTGGATGATACCCCTTGGAGAGTTTCCTTTCCTTATGGATACTAGCCCAATAGGGTGTCTTGTCTTTTTCTTCAGCCTTGTATTGTAGGTCTTTGTAATATTTTTGAGCTACTGGATGATATATCAGGGTTTTTATGCATATGTCTGATAATATTAATGATGAGATGTGATTAACATTGCTATGATCCCTGTGAATAATGAGCCCATGGAGGGAAAAGTTTTTGATGTGCAGGACCATGCCCGACGGACAGGTACCACGTGGACCGGTACGCATGGGGAGATGATTAGTTTGGACTTCCATGGGGCTGAAGAGCCCATTAGATGGTTGTTGGGACCCCATTAGGGGCAAAGACAGGACAATGCTTGATTGAGCTTTTTCACCTGAGAAGAAGAAGGACATTCCATCAGGGACACTTTGGTTGAACCCAGCCTAGGGGTGTTGACCCACTTCCAGTGGAATGTTTCCCTTTGATGGCCCAGGATGTCACCTAGGAGCCATTGATGTCACCTTGAGCGTGTGACAGTTTGACAAGGCTGTTGGCACGTGTGGCATGATTGGGAGGCCCAAAGAGGGCCAACGTTTTGTCATTTGATGTTGCATTTTTCCCTAAAGGGGCTAACGTCTCCCTCAGTGGGGCTTGACGTCTTGCTTTTCCTCAGATAGGGTTTTAATTTGACAATTTAATGTTCTACAGTACTAACCTTGATAGGTTTCTTTGGTTGCTGATCAATTTTAATCCCAGAACTTTCTTTACCGACTCCTGATTTAACTGGAGCATTAGCCTTCTTGGTTGAAACATGTACATCCACTTTGGGTGTGTTTGATCCAGACCTAATATCATATTTTTTTCTTTTAGTTTCTTTCTGGATAATTTCATCATCATTCTCTTCTTCAAACTGATTTAGTATAAGAGCATCTTCATAATATTGTTGTGTCAAATGAGTAGGAAATGCATTGTAGGATCATCCTCAGTGTCATCCACTTCTTCAAATTCTTCCACTGCATTATTTTGAAAAGGGGGGATTTTTTTTTTGATCTTCTTGATTTATCCTTTCTCTTGGTAGGATTTGAGGTACATTGTTAGGCCTCCTAAACTGGTTAGGGTTTCTGTATCCACCTTCCTGTGTAGGTCTGCTAGGTTGTTTTGTTTCCATCTTCAGCCTGTCCATTTTAGATGTCAAGGCTTTTGACATTTTTTCCATTTCATCCATCTTAGAATCAGATGATGTATGAGAAGAAGAAGGGAGTTCTTCTTTATGTTTTTTTGTATCTCTATCCCCTCTGATCTTTAACTTTTCTGTTGCTAGTATGTTGGATTCTACCTCAATGGTTTCTTCCTGCATCAGAATCAGGGTAGCAGAACTCCTTTCTCTTAAAAACATGGAAAATTTAGCATCGAAGTCATTAGAAAAAGTAATTTTGGCTGATGTTTCTGTAGGATTGATTTCATCTGGAATTTTACTATACATTTTATTGAACCTTTTAGTAAAATCAGATATAGATTCTCCTTGTTTTATTTTCAAAGCACCAAATTCAATGATTTAATATAAGTAGTCTCTCTTATCTCCCGAGTGTCTTAAAAATGTATCATCTAGTGCGGCAATATCAACAATTTAATTAGGTGGTGGGCTTCTAAAGCAGTTTCTTACTTCGCCATTTGCATGCTCCACATTAAAATTATCTGCAAAACTGTAAAAAGAATTTAAATTCTCTTGAACAATAACTACTCCCTCTCCATTAAATCTTAGCAAATAATTCATATAATCATTGGGTGGGAAAGCATACAGGACTTATGGCAGGTTTAATGGTGTGTATCTAGCTGCAACAATTGCATCCATTCTATTTACAACCATATTTACCACTTTTGGTGTTTGGGATGTAGGAGTGAACAGAGTTGGTGATGTATAAAGAGAGACAGTTCCTTGAGTGAAGCAACTTAACTGAGCTTATATAAGTTCTTGATCTTCATAAAACAAAGGTTTCTTTTATGGACTAAAGTAGGATGATGGTTCCAGAAAAAGAGGGTTTTCAAAGGAACAATAACGTGGTTTATTTCATTTAGAAGAAAAAGACTTAGGTGATGATGAGAGTGTATCTGGTTCACTTTTAATATCTTTAGTATAATATCTCAAAGCTTCAACTACATATAAAGTATTTGTTTGTTCTTCTTCGATGAGCTAAGCAAACAATTTCCATTGACTTAAATTTAGTTCTGAAATAGTTGAAGGAAAAGAAACAGTAGCAGGCTTTGTTTCACTCTTAGGAATTACTTCATCAATTGGTGCGAGTTTTACAGTTTTAGAAAACTGTCCTTGAGTGCTAGTTGAAGACAATTTTCCTTTTGAGAGAGGACTGTCCAGGAATGATTTTAGGTTTTCTCAATAATTTTTCAGGGTCTGACACAGCTCCAACATGCTTAGCATCTGGGTTTTTTCTGGTAACTTGTTTCTTTGTAGAGGATGAGGAATTTGGAGAAATTTTAGGTCCTTTTCCTTCTCTTTTAGGATCCAAAATTACCATAGAGGAGTCACCAGATGAAAACTACACAATCTCATGTAACTGTCCAAAATCTTGTTCACCATCAAGATTTGGATATGATCTTGTTGTTCTCCTAGGGAAAAATACTTCGTGTCTCTGTCCCTGACAACGACATCAAAAGATGTTAGTCCCTAAAGTTGCACTCAACTGTGAGAGGGGAACCTAAGACATCATCAGGTTATTACAATGGTATTTTCATTGGTTTTCTGAACATGTTTTTTGAAAATGGTTGAAAGTTGGTTCAAGGGTTCAAAATAAACACATAACTCAAAATAAAGCCAAAAAATAACCCACTGATTTAGTAAATGGTAGTCACATTAATAGATTAGACAATAAGGTAAATAAATAAATAAAATATGAGAGTATTCAATTTTTCAACCCCATATAGATTTCTTATTTCAAAATATCATTGAGAAACAAGAACATGTACTTGAAGGCAAATCTTGATAATAAACAAGAACGACAAATTTTTCACTGTGTTACTTAAGATCAAGGAATCAATGCATTGCAACAGAAAAAATGACTTCAAGTAAGAAAATAAATAGAATATGAAATGAAATAAAATATGACCATCAACATGCCTTTTCCATTTAGTATCAATGTGGAATATAAACTGTCTTACAATGGATTTTCAAAATAGTTCCATGAATTCCCAAGTTATCGACCTTCATACAATCTTTCTTGTGTCTATTTAAAGTACATAGAGTATTCCCGTAGATCCTATTTTCTAGTTTACAGTTTTGTAATAGGATCTTGTCAATGCCTATCTCCTAGGAAAATCAACTCAAACGAGTACTTATAATGCCAATATAGTAGAAGGCTCAACAACCAATCCAAAAATATCTTTTACAAAAATTGGCAAATCCCACAAAATTTGGAATCATATCTTACTGAGTTGTTCCATCCGAAATATCAAAGTTTCATGTGATCCAAATATAGGAATATAATTTTTCATCTTTTACTCCCAGAGTAATAGAATCAAACATTCAAAAATGAAGGAAAAATGTTCATGAACCATCATGGTATAATGATTGCATTGGCTTTGGTGTCTCTCTGCTTAAGTTGGGTTGTTAACACAACATTATGTCAATATAACCTGAAATTGGATTCTCTTACATCCTTAAGCAATGCTTTATGTTCTTTTCTTTTCCTTTTAAAATCTTGCATATTTTCTTGTTGTCTGGCATTCCATTGCTCAACCAAAGCTTTCTCTTTCTTTAATTGTTTTACCATACTCTGCAACTCATTTACTCTGTATTTTTCCTTTCTAACTTTAACTTTAAACTTTGGATATTCCTCTACAAGGGTAGGTAAATTCAAATCTATAGCAGCTTGAGGCTTTCTTAATTTGATCATATATTTTGAAGATAATCTAGAGCTATGATTCTCATCTTCAGTGCTATCAGAATCTATGGTTTCTGGAAGGTATGGCATCTGGTCTGGTTCTGAAAAAATATCATATTTGTCATCATAAACTACATCTGTACCTTTAAACACAGATTTAGATATTGAAGTTGATTTCGTGGTTACTCTTGTCACAGGTATCCTGGAGTACTGGGAAACCTATTTTCCCTTTTCTTGTCTCTTCCTCAAGTCTTCATATTCTTTCTCAGTTTTGTGTAAAGAAGGTGTCCTTGCTTATTTTTTTATGCTTGTCTTGGAATCTTCTGAGTTATCTTCTATAATTATAAGATTCTCCTTTTTAATGGAAGGATGAAACATGGCCTTTGAATTCAATATGAATTTATTGGCATCTCTGGTGGAGTTTCTCCTAGGGCACTTAGGCACAGGTGTTGGCTTTTTGCTCTATTTTTTTCCTTTTGTTTTCTTCTTACTTGTGGATCATTGTTTCTATTACTGGAGTCTGAACTAGGCTTATAGTATAATCCTCATTTTCATCAATTCCCCTCTTTATATCTGGATTAGGAAATATGTCAATGTATTCATTTTTTTTAGGCTTATTACCTCGAATAGTGGTAGCTTCCTCATGATCTTCACCTATAGGAAAATCTCCAATGGTTTGTCGAGTTTGCAATTTCCTCTTGCTAGCCCGAGTTACCCTAGCTGCAGGTGATTCTTCTTTAATTAAGAATTCAGTGGCTTGACAAGTCTGTTTAGCTTATTTCTTCCCTTTGACAGTTTTGGATTTAGTTGACTGTAAATCGTTTTTTAAAGACTGGATTAGCTAATCCCATGATCTATGGACTTCATTTAAAGATAATATTACCAATGTCCTAATTAAACCCTGATGAAAGAGACTGTCTTTTGTTGTAGCAGGATGGGATTGCACCCTCTTAGACATTTTGGATAAGATTTTTAGTAGAAAGTAGGGTAAATTAAGAGTATAATCACCATTTATATGAATCAACAGTCTGATATGATAGAGATAAACCAAGGAAAACCTGCCTTCACATGTAATGTACCTGTAGATGGTTAGCAAAGCAGTGTGCCATTTTTTCCTTACCCAACTGTGTGGTATTCCCTTTTTCTAGTTAGGGTTTTGTTTCTCTAGAATTAGAAATTGATTTACAAATTCCATGACCACATTCTCCTTCTTCCACCATCTTTCCCCATACACTGGCAATCTACAAGCTTTAGCAATAGAATGTTTAGTCACATGCATCAGACATTTCCCAACTACATATTCAAATCCATCAAAATTATGTGCAAACACCATCGAGATCTGTTCGTCATGCCCCTAGAAGGTTGATAAAAAGTCGAACCAACCAACATCCTTGAACTTCTACGCCATCTGAGAGTATGATTTGATAAATTTCGTTCCTTCGGGCTCTAGTTTGATTATCTGGCCACTCTTTTTTGGTGCCATACTGCTGATATGATTCTGTAAACAAATCTAAGAAGATCGACGGTTTGAATTTTCAATTCCTATGGGCTGTTAAGAACTACAAATAAATTCTTTCTTGGATCCCTGCACAAAATAACCAACACACTAAAATAGAAAGGTGATGATTCTATTTATGATAATCAAATGTGTTGATTTGATGCAAGTGTGGCACGCACAGCTCAATCCTTCATATGTAGATGTTATCATTGAAGTAGCAACCTGAAAATAGATCATGAAGAGGCATGTAGATCCTCTAATCATGATTTGAGAAATTATGACACGATTTGGGCAGGGTGGCGCATGTAAAACTATGATTATTCCTAGCACTGCAGGAATAACGCTATTCATGTAGCGCCTTTTCTGACTTGGAAAAAATTTGAAAATTCAAATAATGAATCGACAAGTGATGTGAAAAAAATTATCATATCAAATCCTAAACTTTAAAAACTTCAAAAATCATTTAAAAATGCAATAAAAATTAGATAAATAACCTTTTAAACCAAGAGGTAAAAACAAAGTTTTGACAGAAAAGCATAAGAAGGAGGGGACAAGGACTAGGGACACTCACTTAATTAAAAACAAAGTTAGATACTAACACTATGATAATGATTTATTGTGAATCTATTATTATTACAAAATGCCTATGGACTAGAGTTTTAAATTCCCCCCTCAGAAACCCTAAAATCCATTCCCTTGTCATCTTCTTTTGAAACATGGTACAATAGATTTCTAATCTTAGTGCATTCTCTAGGAACTTGGTAAAACCAATCAATCAAATTTAGTATCAAACCTAATTCATATTCTTCCCCCCTCTCCCCCCCCCACCACATATGTCTCTTTCTATCCTTTTCTCTGTACAATGAGAAGATGTAATTAACAATAGGACACGTGATTTAACTACAAGGTATGATGTTATAGTCTATTAATCTTTTATACAAAGTAAATTGTATTACTTTGCATATTTGACATTGGAAAACCATAGAACCTATAGTATACAGGATATCTAATTTAGTTGACTAATAACAAATAGACTATTGTTTTTCCTTTATAGATATACAATGGTCTATATCAATAATATTCATTGTCAAAGCTATTTTTAAATGGACTAGAGTAGTTGCTCCATTGTAGTGGAGAATCACACATATTTCACTGCTAAGCTATTGACAAGGAGGAATGTGTTTGCCAAAATGCTCAACATTCTTGGTAACACATTTGTTTTTTGATGATTTAGGTGGCCTACTATGTCAAGTAGCTTGGTGCACTAGGTTCTGTGTAAAGGTGAAGACATAATTTAATATTTTACTTCTTCCATTTCATTTCACTATGTGTGCTTAATTTATGATTTGCAATAGTGTTATTCTTTCGTAAGAAAATCCTTCCATGCAACCATGTTATTTATTAATTGCAAGCATGTCGTTGTTACCGATTATCTAATGAAGTAGAATTTTAAATTCCCTCTTCAAAAGCAGATAAATTCATTGTCTTCTTAGCTTTTTATGAAACCCAATAACATATATTTCCTATGTTGCTGCATCATTTGGAAACTTAGCAAAGACCAAATAATAACATTTACTATTGGAGCAAGTTGATGGCATTCACAAGACATTTGTTTTATTGTGCCAATAAAAAACATTATAGACAAAACAATTAGAATACAAATATGCTTTCAAAACCATATTTCATATTTCAAAACAAATAAGAAAAAGTAAGAACATGATTTCATTTTTTACTCTTACCACTCCATTTCAGTACATATGCTTCATTTATGCTACCATTCTAGTGATTTTTTTCCCATCTAGAATTGTTACACATTATCTAATGGACTAGAGTTTTAAATCCCCCCCTCAAAAGTGTTAAAGTACATTTTCTCTCATTGTCTTCTCTTAAAGTGCAAAAAGATAGAGATCTTATATTAGCACAATGTCTAAAAACTTAGAAAGACCATGGAATTAAATTTAATGTTATACCAACTTGATTCACCTGGACACATGTTGTGTAGCATGAATTTGCTTTCATAGCCAAAGTCTAGCATGCTACTATGCTAGTTATTGATTGTTCTTATATAATTGTTATGGAATATCTAATCGAGTATAGATTTAAGTTTCCCTCCTTAAAACCCCTAAGATTCATTTCCTTATTGAATTGTTCTAAATCCTAACAAAATAAGTTCTCGTCTTAGCCAAACCCAGTAAAATACAATGCTTGTGTATTCATTGATTATGACATGTTTCATTTGATGCTTGATGTTATCAATAAATTTTTCTTGATGACAAATACTTCCGTTCAAACTACAATCTTCAAGGTTCATTTTACAACTAGACATTTGATGGTAATACAATATGTTATAAATTCGAGACAATTGATCTTATCACTGTGTGTTTTCAAAATTTCTACTTCAGATGTAGTCCCCAACAACTTGACATTGGTTCCTTCATTAGAAATTCAACTTTGCAAATCAATATGTTCATTTTAAATTGTACACTTTAATTGTTTTCAAAAATATGTTTCCAAATATAATTATATTGTTGATCATACATTTTTTCCTGACATACAATCTTCTTTATGCTGTATCTTCAGATTCTATAGATCTTGTTCTAATATAACAAATATCGTTCAGCCCACAACAACATGAGAAAAAGTAGTGAAGACAAACAAAAACAAAACAACAACATTCAAAATAGAAAACACAAGGTAGAGATTGCAAATTATGAATTCAAATATCTACTTCCAACATTCATCTATGGACTTGTATTTTCTTGCCATGTGTAGGAAGAAACAAATAACTTCCGTTCCAATCAACATTGAAGAGTTGATTAGTTGCAAGACTGGGCAAGTTTTTTATGGCAATGTTGTTGTCACATATAGAGAAATACTCGACAAATCAAAAAAGTCAACTGAGCTTTTGCGAGCAGATTTAACAGATGTGAAAAGTGAGATGACAGTAACCTTGAATGTTTGCACTAATTTCATTAAACAACATCAAGAAAAAATGTTACAAGGGAAAGCCATTCATATTACAAATTTCAAAATTGCAACCAAAACCAATTAAGATCATGGCGAAATTGAATGTATTTTGCTAGTGAAACAAGAGACTAGCATAGAGAACATAGCAATTGTTTGTTAGGAGTACAACTTCATACCAAACACATCAATTAGAATACTTTTAGCAACAAGAGAACAATATGCACTTAAAACAATAGGTGCAATTGTCACCGGTGCAAAGAAATTAGGCACACAATATACATTGAAAATCAAAGATGGAAATTCGTAAAATGATAAAGCAATTGCAAGTCCATTTCGATCGAAACATTAGGCTACAATAGATTTATTTTCTTTCCATGTACTTTCCAAGTCAAAAATGAAAATTAATGTGTGTCTTTGTTAAAATGTAGCTACAATTATTTCCAACATTTGCAGCAAATTTTCTTTCATTCGGGAGTAGATTTCAAAGAACGAATTTCCTATGTTGTTATTCATAAATATTGTGAAATGAAAAGAAACAACTTCAAATGTACCACACATAGGTCAATCAACGTTCATTGTACCATTAAAGTTAAGGATTTTGTTGATCTAAAATTGTTGCTTAAATGCACAAATGAGGTAAAATTTAGTAAACACCTATACATATGTTATATTATGCTTACTCTTTATTAAAGAAATATGGACTCATAGTTACGTTGACCCATGTCAAATAGGTTCAAGGCACATTGAGAGTAGCAAACATATATTAGAATCCTTTTCAACCTATATGCTCAAAGTGCAATTTAGTAGTAGAGTATTTTGGATCAATACAAGGAAAAATGTTGAATTGTGCTAAATGTGAAGCTGAAACCCACTTCAACTATTCACACAATTTAAAATGCAACATAGAAAATACAAAAGTATCATGTTGTCTTAAATATTACATCTTAAAAAACATTTTGCCAAATTTAACAACATTGTTATACGAAGATTATCTGAAAGAAAAATATGATGTTATCTACATGCTCCTTGACTTCATTGTTCATGGAAAATTTATGCTCAATCAAGAAAATACAATAGTTGAAGTAGAGAAAACCGCAGGAGAATAAGATTTCCTTTGTTTAGTTTTTGCAAAAAAAACTTTCGAACAAAAAAAAGGTAACTTTCAAAAGATTGTTATACTAAAGTTTTTTCCAATTTCAAATTTGCAAATTTTTCAATGTGTTATGACTTTCAATTTCATTGTAAATTGTAGGGATATCAAATTTGTCAAATGGAGGCACAATCAGTCAATGTTGCTAAAGAGACTAAAACATTGATATTTTTTGAATACAATTGATAGGTTCAATTTAACTTTCATATGGAAGTAATATTTTATTGCACACTTAACTCTAATAATTTGGATTGCTAGGAAACATTTGTGTTAATATGTATATCTCCTTTCAGATTTATCTCTAAGTATATTTAAATGGCTTTATAGTATTTGTGTTGTTAATTAAAAAAACAATGTTCTAGTAAATATTTGAATTTCAAAATCTTTTTTGAAATTTTGAAAATTAGAAGGGATCTTGATCTTGTTAGCATTCATGCTTTGGACAAGTGATGGACAAATGCCATTAATATTAGAGGTCTATCCATATTACTCCCCCATATTCGCTTTATATTTTCATGAGCAAATTTTGTGTCAAAATAACAAAGCTCTCATTAATTTGTTTACATAAATTAATTGCCATAATAATTTCTGTTTTGTTAATTTTGTTATGCATCTATTTATTCACTATTGTTTTTAATAAAAAGAGAGACATGACCGAAACAATGAAAAGTACCTTTATATTTATTCAATTTAGTATTTAAAACATCAATGCAATTCTTTTATTATGCTATATTTCTTGTTAAAGTTACATATGAAAAGATGCATTTGACTTTAGACTATATTGCATAAAGAAAAACATAGTTTGTACAAGATATTTCAAATTTATGTGTATCTTGTTCAATCCATATGGATTTGTTAATTTTGTTATGCATCTATTTATTCACTATTGTTTTTAATAAAAAGAGAGACATGACCGAAACAATGAAAAGTACCTTTATATTTATTCAATTTAGTATTTAAAACATCAATGCAATTCTTTTATTATGCTATATTTCTTGTTAAAGTTACATATGAAAAGATGCATTTGACTTTAGACTATATTGCATAAAGAAAAACATAGTTTGTACAAGATATTTCAAATTTATGTGTATCTTGTTCAATCCATATGGATATGGATAAAACATTAATTAAATATAGATATGAGATATGGATATGCTTAAAACATTAATTATATATAGATATGAGAATTATTGTTTTTAAACATTCTTAAGAGGTAGGTATAAGCAATTTTTTTTCCTAGTTTGTTGAGTAGATTTGTGTGAAGCATTTACTTTTCAATTTATTTTAAAATATCAAAACAAATTTATATGTTGTAATTTTATATATTTTTATTTATTTATTAATATATTTAAAGATATCAAAACTTTAAAGATATCAAAACAAATTTGACATTTATTTGGTTTAGAACATTAAGATTCTTAAATGTTTTGTGCTTTTTGGCTTATTTGTTGGATAAATTTGTGTGAGATGTTTACTTTTCAATATATTTCAAAATATCAAAACAAATTTATATGTTGTAATTTTATATATTTTTATTTATTTATTTATTAATATATTTAAAGATATCAAAATAAATTTAAATGATGTAATTATATATTTTTGTTTATTTATTTTTAATATATTTTAAAATATTATAATAAATTTAAACTATGTTATTATACATTTTGATTTTGTTAATTTGATAAACCATCTATGAGGGATAAAACCTCTTGAAGTGAAAACCTTTAACATTTCCTCAAGTTTTGCACTCTAAAAAAGGTTTGCACCTCGAGAGATTTAATCCCCCTTAACTCTTGATAGATCTAGAGTTAAGATTGATCTAGGGTGATTTATCTTTATTCTTGTATAATTATAAAATATTTATTCGAGATTCTACCACAGTTATATCAATTATCTTTACTCTAGAATCTACCATAGATATATCAATTATCCATAACCCTAAATCACACACACACACACACATAATAGATGTGATTTAACCCTCTCTCTCTCTCTCTCTCTCTCTCTCTCTCTCTCTCTCTCTCTCACACACACACACACACACACACACATAATGGAGTCGACATAAATTTTTATTATTTATTATTATTATTTTAATGTGTTATGTTACATGAACATCTCCCCCATACTGGGCTGTAGAGCACCTCTAGTTGCAATGATTAAAGAAAATTTATTTAGTTTAATAATATTTAAATTATTTTTATAACACATGTGATTGGCTAACCAATTCAAAATATTATTGTCTAGCAATTTTTTTTCATTCTTAGATAACCCAAGTTTGGAGTTTTAATCTTAGATAACTATGCCATCTGACATCTATTCATTGAGGTCATTAAATTCATGTCACTAGAATAAATACATGTGATGTCATATATTGTATGTGAAATGCAATGCTACCACGTATTTTTTTTTGAACGATCTCGTAACAAAATTTACAGTTATAGTAGTTGAAGACTTAATTTGTAGATTGTTTAGTGCAACTGGGACTTAAATTTTATTTTTCGTGACTTAAATTTTATTTTTCATGACTTCCCTATTAGGTGGTAACTCTTTAGGATCTTGGAACACTCCTATGTATGCCTGCAACAACTCATCCAACTATTTCTTATGCTCTTTAGTACATCCCTCCAGGGATGCCTTTACTCGTACCAATTTTCTCTTAAGAAAAACAACACATACTTCTTACTAAAACTGATCGACTTTTTGTCTTGGTTGGCACTTACCAAAGAGACTGTTGACTTACCTTTGTGTGCATTGATGATATAATATTTTCCATCCTTGATCAAGAAGTATTGGCTTCCTTTCCTCATGAATATCACATCCCTCATATACATGTAGGGGCCTCCAAACTCATCACCACACATGTCAAGGGGTACTACATCTGACTCTTCTTTATCAATAAAATCAACACTTATAACAAACTTGATCTTACATTGTTTCATGAACTTGAGATCTGCATGCTTATTTACCCATCCCAATGGATATGGGATAGGATAATCATGAACTTCCGACCCAAGCTTGTTGACCAACTCGGCTTCTATAAGGTTGGCATGTGAACCATAATAAAATAGAGTACTACCTTGGCATTTTTGACTTGAATCTTAATACGAAAGAGTTTTATAATATCCTTCTCTTCCTTTTTTTTTCCAGGTTACAAATCCTAGGTAAAACCCCCAAGTACTTCCCCTCATTTCGAGGATGGTACCAATGGTAAAGCCTAGAATATTCAGAGCACAAGGCTCGTTAAAAATAGGGCTCGAAGCCATTACAATGATATACTCGTTAAGAAATCAACATGTCACTTGCAATAAATGAACCTAGGTGGGGAGGATAACAATCATTCCTCCCAATCACTCAAGATAAACCCAATTAACATCCCCTTCTCTTCCTTGTGATGAATACTACTAAGATTCACCTCCTTCTACACTGAGGTACAAGTAATATTCTCATCCACATCTGAGCTTCTCTCTACTAGGTTGCTTGAATCCATGGCTAGAAGGTTCTTCTTTGATCTGAAAAGATCTTTTAAATGACAATGGTTGAGTTATTTTGCATGAGTTAAATTACCATTTAGGAACTTAATGAAAGAGGAATAATTAAAGAGGAAAAATAACAGGAAAAATAACAACCATAAGATAAAATACATATATGAACATAAGCATGAAGAGAAGCAAACCATAAAACACCAAAGTGATAACGAAGTTCAGCAATCTCGCCTACGTCTCCGAGCCTTTGTCTCAGTAGGTGAGGCTTTATTATTTCTATTCGAAGCTTTAAACGTACATCATAACAGTACCAAAAATGTTACAAACTGATATGGTCTTGTTCTACCAGATCTCAAGAACCCAACAAAACTGATGACACTGAAATCGGATGAACGAAGCTCCCAGAAATGGCCCGCAAAGGTGCTCTCCTCAATGGCTTTGCTCAATATTTCAACAACATTTTCCTATTCTGAATCCCCCCTATTGGCTTTAAGAGCCTCTGGTCTATATAGGCCTGAAGTGGACAACAACTTCCCAACTTCTCCCCAAGATCTGGCCTAAAAAAGGGCCCAAGATCCCCCAATATTGGCCAAAATCCCTCAAAATTGTTGAGAAAATCACTGAAAATCATATTACATAGTTAAAAAAAACCCAATTTTGGCAAATATATTGGGCATAACCCCTTACAAGTGAGCTCCTGGTCCTATGGAGCGCCTCCATGTGGCCTTAGGCTAATCTGGCAGTGCGCTGCCCCCCCCAATGGTTTGGCTCCTAGACATTTGGTTGGGCCCATGTGGGCTCATGCTTACCTTCCATGTGCACATTGTAACCGTTGATTCCTGCGCCAAAGGTTGAGTTATAACCGTGTGCCAATATAACGAGAGTGGTCACATAGTATGGTCGTATGGTTAATTTTTAAACCAAGGGTTGGGGCCAAGCCCCAACCCTTTCCACACCCAAACGATTCAACATGCAACTTTAAAACAATAATCCACCGTATGGTTGTTAAGAACTGCTAGGTGGGCAGGCTGGTAGCCCAACCTACACGAAGTCTTGGCCACCCATAGAGGTCATGGATTCGACCCCCACGGACCCTCAAATTTTTTTGCCAATATGCTATCCAATGGAGGGGTGCCACATGGCAACCAAAGACAGGGCCATGTGGCATCACGCTATTCATCCAGCTAACAGCCACATGTCAAGATACCATTTGACCATGTCAGCAAACACTGCCCAGTCAGCACACTGCCACATCAACACATTGTACCTCCCACTGTACCTTGCCATGTCAACTTGTGCAACGTGTCACCCTTACAGTGGTGCCATGTGTCACACTCTGACTGGTCCACCTGTACCTTCCCACATCAACACCAACGTACCTTGCCACATCATTTGTACGTCTGTATGACATGTACAGTCATATGCCACGTCAGCACTGTACGGATTGTACAGACTATACAATCAACATCTTTTTTTGCCTGTTTCATGAAACGAGCAGACCACGATATCTTGAGTATACTACGTATGTTTGATCCCGTTCAAGTTGTGTTGGGTTCGTATCAACGAGGCCTACACACATGTCCGTTTTGAATCCATTTTGAGCACTTTGATTTTTAGGCCTTCCTGGACCCAATTTGGTCCCGAGATCTAATTCTGGATCATTCTTCTTGTCATCCTTCTTATGTTTCTTTGGATTCAGATCTAAATGTAGCTCCCAACATTTATCTTTAATGTGACCATCAATATTACAATTGTTTCAGTGGTTGTTTGGATCCTTGAACTAAAGTACAATAGCTGACATTTTCTTGTCTTTTCCTTTCCACTTCTTCTTCCCCTCCTTAGAAGTATCTTTGTGGTATTTCTAGTTAGAACCATTTGGTTTCCCTTTCTTATGGCCTATATTCTCCAAGTGCTTTTCTTACACATAGGCCTCATCAATGACCTTTTTTTGAAGAGCATCACTTGCTTTCACAAATGACTATTTAGACCCCCCATATGCTTAATGGGTATGTTTGGGTTATTGGTAGATATATCAAACATGATCGTCATATTCATGATATCAGTGGTGTACTCTTGCACGCTCTTCCCTTTCCTTTGCCTGAAGTGATGCCAACAAATTTATTAGTCCTCTACATGCCCACTAGGTTAGAATTGGGACTTGATGAGGGTTTTAAAAATCTCCCACTTAGTTATTGGTGGATCACCATCTATCCTAAGTGTCTCTATGTGGGTTTCGCACTATGTTAGTGCATGGAACTCTAGTTTAGTTGGGAAAATGGATTTTTCTAATCTTCATCTATATTATGAACACTGAATACACTTCTAAATGTTGCAACCATCGATTCAACTAAAAAAACATCAATCTCACCTTGGTATGACTTGATTTTCATTTTCACTTCCATTTTAAATAGAGGTTGTGAATAAGTGATGACACTTGAACTTGGTTTCTCTTTCTCAGGATTGTTTTTCAACTCATTTTTTGGGTCTTCGTTATCTCCTAGTTTCTCATCTAGTTCAACTTCTAGTTTAGAGACACCAACCTCCTCGAAAGGTCCTAACTAGTTCACTAGAGCCACCATGAGGGCCATGTTGTGAGAGATATTAACAACTTGCTCTTCCAACCTCACAAATATCTCTTTCTGTTCATCCCAAGGGTTGTTATGAATGGACTCATTCACCATGGATAGGATTCTAGAAATTCCTTCTTAATCCAATTCCTAGATCTTGCAACTTTTCACAAACACCCCAAAGAAAACTGCTCTAATACCAATATGATTTGTAAACTTTCGTGGATATTCCAATAGAAAAATTCATCATAACATATCTCCTAATATTTTTAAATATTTTATTATGCATGTTTATTTCCTTATATCTTAGATTTACTTTCACTAGCGTATTTCTCAAATTTATAAAAATAACTAAAATATGAAAATGAAAGAACAAGCAAATGAACACACCATACACACAAATGAACACAAGATGTATCCTTGGAAACCCAACACGGGAGAAAACCTAGATAGAAGGTGAGGCCTATGGAAATGCATATACAAAGAAAGGGGAACTCATTATGGAGTTTCCTATGTCATTGCAACTCTTATATTATGATATGAAATCCCACTCCTATATTCTATGCTCAACTATAGAAAAAGTACAATTCTAAAAGAATGGAACCCACCTCTCCTCCTAGCAGCCCAATATTTAACATAGTCTTATAGTTATCTAGGGTTTGGGTTTTTTTTTAAATCAACCCTCAATTAGTGTTAGGGTTTTATAACTTCTATAATCTTCTTGAAATTACACATGTGACTAGCCCCACACATGAGTAATGGGGACTAACGTGACATCCACTTTGTACTATGGTGGTCAACAAGGTAGGTCAACTTGCAGGAAGCATAACTTTTGCATATGAACTATGATTGAGGTGATTTTCACACCGTTGGAAAGGTATCGATGCATAGAACAACATCAAGGGGATAAAAGATCTTTTTGCAAAGTTTTTACCCCAAAAAGTGTCATTTGATGACTCAAAATGTCTCTAGAAGGTTTTGGTCCCCAAATCTCCAAACTGGGAACTACCACTAAAATGGGCCCCATAAGAGAATTCCTCTAATTCTTCCACCCATAAAGTACCAATATGGATGAAAAATTATATAATGATCCATTTCGAATCACCTATCCTCATCCCTATTGATGTCTTGGTAGATGCGAGAGGTATTAACCTCGAAGTGTAACATTTGTACTTAGAATATAATATTCTAGAAGTAAGAGAACCATTAAACAGACGTGTGGAAACCCTAGAAGAGAATCCAACCTCAATAAAATATAAATTAAGTAATATAAGGATCGAGAAAGAGACAGGCTAGTATAAATAGGGAGACACCTAGCTCAATTGCACACACTCACTCACTCAATAAGATGGGCGCAAGTCTAATGATTAGTTGCAATGGTAGTTAGGGCATAAGTTTGAGGATAAATAGTGGCAACAACAGTGGCAACTAGGGCGCAAGTAGTTTTGGTATCTCATGTGTGCTTCCCTTGGTAAAGGTACACTTATATTAGTAGAGGTATGTTCTCTTGGTATTTTGTTGTTGTTGCAACAATGGTTTTTATGGTTAGGGTTTATCTGTTGGTTTTAGTGTGAACTTGCCATAATTATTTTATCTAAGAAAAGGTTAGTGTACCTGGGGGTGCCATAATGAATGCCTATGGTTGGGTGACAATGATGTGACATTGTCTATGGTTAAACGAGCATACCAAAAATTTAACATGGAATCAGAGTTGGTTTCCTTCGTAACAGTCTAACCACTGGAAGGAAAATCCTCAATTTCCCATATTTTCAAGCTCGTTGAGCACTTATTGAACCCATCATGAATGTTTTCTATGTAGGGTGCACCTTTCCCCTGGATCAAATCTCTAAAATTTTGAAATTAAAAAATTAGGGTTTCATCATAAAACCCTAGGTCTACAGTGCCAGTTGCAGTACCAATTATAGTTGCAGCACCAATTGCTTCATGCTAGTTTCTTCATTCCAATTGCAGTGCCAGTTGCAGCACCAATTTCATTTCCAGTTGCAATACCAGTTGCAGTACCAATTGTAGTTCCTCTGGACCAGTGAATTTTCTATGAAATGTTGGGCTTAATTTTTGGTTGTCCTAGTGTGCCTTACCCTAGCGCATCTCCAACTACCTTCATATTGCAAGTTGAAGCACCTTGAATTTTTAGGATTTATCATTGCTTGTCGTTGTTTGCCACTCCTACTAGAGGTATGTACTTGTATGTGTTTAAACAATATCATTCTCTTAAGGGTATTTGCAGGAGAAGGGTTCTTTTGTCCAAGAAACAAATTTATATCCATAGGGATCTCAGATCCAGTACATTCAAACGAACAACACACTCCATGTTTGATTGTTTTGATATGCCTCTAGCTGTTATGGAATTATTGTGACCTTATGAACATCTAGGTTGCATTTTGATCTATTAAATTTATGATTATTTCTGGTCAAAGTTAAAGTTATAATATGACCTTAGTCAGAGTATTAGATTGATTGAGGTTGATATTTTAGAGTTTGACTGCATAATATTCTCTAACTCAGATTTTTGTCAAGAAAGCATGTTGTCTTAGTACAAGGGACAAGTTAGAGAGAATACTTGTCATATTGAGTGAAGGAGACTCGGAAGAAAAGTAACAACACTCATTTTTGCAGATAAGACTCCAGGTTCCAGGTTTGATTGATTAAATTGTTAAGTTACCAATTTTCACATATCAAAGTTGATAACAACTACATTACAAGTAAACATCATAGTTGTGAAAAAAATCCTTGAAAGGTTATATTACTACTAGATACAATGAATACTTGGTAGCATGTGAGTAATATTTATATAAATTCTTATTGTACTTGTTTGCAAGATGAACTAACATCTCCTCTAGGAGATACTTTTTGTTTTGCTTCCAGGCATGTCAATTTGGTTCTAATATGTTGATTACCATGAAATTTTCTTTTATTCTTGTTAACATAGATACGATCTTATGAAAATGCTATTATATTGGAAATAATTTTGTTGGACACACCTACCACACTTAGAGGGGGGGTGAATGAGTGTGGGGCTCTTTTTCCCAAAAACTTCCCTCTTTACAAAAACTCATTAGTTAACATTCAACATTTATTCATTACCCATTGCTGTCATTTATAACCAGTTAGATGAGAACAAATATCAACAATATATCATCAACAAGTCATCACCACAAGGAACACAAATAACACAAGATGTATGTACAATTTTTTCTTTTTATTATGGACAACAATCCGGGGGTTTATCAATAACAACTGAATAGAGTACAACTCTACAAGAGCACCAGCTCTATAATGCAAGACTCAACTTACACCCTCAGCACCAACTGAGATGAGGCAAAAATCCTCAATAAATATCAATCTGTCAATAGGTACGTGACCTGTCATTAGTGCAGCTAGCGTGTGCACGTGCCCTGGCTCACTACAGCCTGCATATGCACGTGGTTAGTGTATACAACAACATGTGTATACCTTCTGAGCTGTTAGGGTTTGTCCTTCAAGATCAACTTAGATTCTCTGCAATCAATATATCATTCTCTTATGTCTCTGACTGTCCAATCTAACCACCAACCAGTCACAACACATCCAATCTCTCCAATAGCTTGCTCATGCTCCATAACAAATCAATATGAATGTTATCTCAATCATGTATAAACAACTAGTATACCATAGCAATCATGTTACCACTGAATCACAAGATTACTGATCACTCCATCAACCAAATCATCCAAACTTAACCATATCATAGAAGCCATACCAAGAATTCCCTAATCATTCACAACACATCAAACAATAGTATCCATCAAGACAATAATGTAACCATACTAGTGTCTCAGTGATAGATCTGTGGCCATAGAATGCAGATCTAGAACCTGCCTCATCATCCAAGAGCTTGGCACCAACTCAAACACAAGTCTTCACCATTTTATCCACTATATGCTCCCTGTCCTCATACAGCCCGTGTACATACTCACCCTATGCACAACTAGCCTGCGTATACCTCAATGTATACACACCCTATACATAGGCAGCCCGCGTATTCATAAAAAACTAGGGTTTCTGAAGTTCCGAGAATTTTTCTGTCAAGATCTTCGATATTGCCAAAAATTTGATGCATCCATGAGATCCTCCTCACACTCTCTTTCTCATAATATATCTTCAATCATGCTCAAGAGATCCATACCAAAGATGCTCTCACAAGAAGCTCTCCATCAATACTCCACAAGATAATCTCATAATAAGCTCTCCATTGATCCACCAAAAAGGATTCTCACAAAAATGTTCATTTCACAAGAGATCCTAGCTTCTTATTTATACTTTCATCTTCTAGGTCACTTAACCCATTTCTAGGTCACTTAACCCATTTCTAGGTTATTTAACCTATTTTCCTTATTTTAGGGTTAACCACTTTCCATGAATAGAAAGTTCTCCAATACTTTATCATTTAAATATTCCTTCTTGATTTTTTCACTTCTTTTTATTATTTAAATAATCCACCTTGACTTTGTCACTTTACTTTATCATTTAAATAATGATTTCTTCTTTTAGGTCACTTTGACTTTTTTGACCTTGGGGGCTTCAAGCCTTCATATGGGGGTCCTCCAACTTCATAAGTCCATAATTCTCAAACCATGAGGAGTTATGTGACATTCCACATACCACCGGAAATGGCATGACAAGCAATATCCATCTAGGATAGTTTCACCAACAACTTCATTGATATTCATCTCATTATTCCACATATAAGAATGGGTCCTCCAACCATTCTTCTAGGATAACTCAATCCACAAAGCGTCTTCCCATGAGGGCTTTCACCATAAGGGGACCACTTTGGAGTTCATCCATTTGTGCACCTTATCAATCATGACAATAATGAGTCATCTTTTCATCAAAAAAATTATGCATCATCATGTATCAATGACAACTCATTGATCCATCTTCATCTATGCATCATATTAATGATCCATATTTATCAATTGGTTTCCACTTTGACATCTATCATTCTCATCAAGGGCAATACATATACATTGCATCAATCATCAATCAATCCATCACTTGACATCAATCAATAACATCAATCAGTCAAACCATTGGCATCAATGAATCACTTGACATTAATCAATCAAACCATTGGCATCAATTACAACATGATCCAACAACTTTTTCTCTTGTTGCTCTTGTCTCGGGTAGGTTATCTTGTAAATTCCATGGAGGTTACCATGGAAATATTGTTGTTCTTGTTTTCTTGTTCCAGGCAGGTTACCATGGAGGAGTTACTGGTCAAAAAACTAGAAGAGTGTTGTTCTTATTTATTATTATTGTATTTTATTATTATTTTGTCTCTTGTTCTAGGCAGGTCACAAGTGATATCTTTGAGAAGGATCTACTGTGACGACTCTTCTCATTCTTGTTTTTATTATTATAAGAGCATGATTCTTGTCTATTATTTTCCCCTTATTGTTCTTGTTTCGGGCAGGTCACAGATAATAACTCCGAGGGGAGCTATAGTGATAGTTGTAGGAGGAAAAATATTAGATAATCTCTAGTTTGAGACATGGAGTAGACTATCCAGACAAGAAGTTGTATACACGACCATATACATCCATGTACCAAAGAAAAAAAGGATGAATTTAAAACCTTTTGGCAAGAATGGTACTTTTACGAGATACAAAGTATCTCATATGGAAATTGATTGTAAGGAGTATAAGACTCCAAAGATGATTGAACATATCCTTATAGTTCAATTGATCACTCTTCAAATCATCAGGAAGAGTTAGTAGAGCCAAAAGGGCCTACCCAGAATCATTGCAATAACCAAGAAGAGACCAACATGGTCTCGTGACACTTTGTAGGATGCAAATATATATAACATATATGATCCATATCATGAGAAGCATATGGATCCACCAATAGTGAGGCAGGCGGCCCCACCAAGTACTGTTTCAGAAAGAGCTAGATTTCAGAGGGAGTCAACCCTCACGATCCAGTAGGGAGGAGCAGCCTCCCCAAGACCATTCATAGGAGACTTCAAAGGAAATCATCACATATAGAGGGAGCAAATGTCTCTAGAGATTATATAGACTCAAAGTGATTCAATCTTCATAGGGAGCATGGAGACTCAGAGTGAGCCTGATCTCAGAGAGACTGAGTGGCCTAAAGAATTTCATTCATAAAGTATTCCTCCTTAGATTCATATGGGAGAGAGAGACATATTCCAGTACTGACAAATAGGTTCCATGAGTTGAGGAGGCTAAATAAAAGCTTTGAAGACTTCAAGGAGATATGAGACCTCCTAGGAAGATTCCCTTGCTTCAGTGACAGAGGAGGAAGCGGATCAAAAGGACTGGGATATGGATTTTTTCCTTGATACCATAAGGGAAGTTAGTGGTGACTTCCAAATTGATCTACAAGATCAAGGATGTTGTAGATAACAATATAGAGATGTAAAAAGCCTAATTTGTGGCTAGAAGATTCTCCCAGCAAGAGGGAGAAGATTACAAAGAGACACTTGCTCCAGTACTCATAAGAAGTATACATAGAGCAACCACAAGATACATGAAAATGAGTCTCATGTCTATAGATTGACGAAAGATTGGTATGGGCCTAAGTAGGCACCCAAGGCATGATATGCCAGATCATACAATGTAACATCCTGCTCTTGTGAGCACATGTTATCAACTTATTCTTTGAGGACACTTGCATGCAAGTGATCCGGTTATAGTACATGATTGTATATTTCACTTGTGGATCCTTATGATGATGTATATGATTATGATTTGATGATATTGATATATGCATATTGACAGATGTTATTGACGAGTTTTCCCTGAGTGTGCATGATGCTTGACAGATTGTGGATGCCAATGGCATTAATGGACCTCCTTGGACTCCATATTGAGTCGAGGAGTGGATTGTATTGGTTTGAGTATTTCATTTATGCATATGAGACATATGATCGATTATATATTATGATGTTGTATATGGATCATTGATAGTGTTTCATTGATGAATGCAAGCTGATGATTGCTTGCTAATGTGACTCACATAAGGAGTAAAGTGGCCATGCACATAGAACAGATATTGAGGGAGAGGTGTGGAAACATCCTTGTCACAACCTGCTAGCACTCCCACTGTGGCTTGAATTGTAGTTTAATGATTACCTAGTTTAAGAGGTCCACGATGTCGTGAGGGCAGACTGAGACAGTCACTCACGAAGATTTCTAAGGGGCACGCAATAAGGCAGGGTCCTTATTCCTTAGAATTCCTTAGTCTCTCACAAGGTCCCTCGAATGGAGTGCCGACTCCAGGGGTTGGACAACTACCAAAACCAGTCAAAGGCAAGTAGCACCCTTGGAGCACAGAGTGTGTATTGAAGGGCACGTCACATAAACAAAATTTGAGTCAATGAATCTAGGTGGCCTAGAAAACCCTGAGCGAATAATCAACCTTGTCAAATCTTGAGCACTGTCGGATCAATCAATTAATTAATTAATTAAGGATGGAATTTATTAATTATAATCACTATAAGAGCCTAAGCCTTTGCAAATAAAATTTAATTAAGCCTAAGTCTAAGTTAGTAAGAAGACTAAAACCTAAATTTATAAATTAAATAATGAGGGGATGAAGTAAATCAATTTAAGAAATCAAGGAAAATAAAATAAACCTAAAGATTTATTTAATACGCATATGTGCAAGAAATTACCAAATTGGAATTTAAGGTAAGAATGGAATAAATTTAAAGAATGGGTACGCATATAAAGGAATCTAGAGTCTAGCTAACACTAGTCTAACTAGGAGAAGATTCCTATTTTAATTCAACTCAGATTTAGTAAGGAGTGAGTCATTAATTGGAATTAAGGGGAATAAAGTGACAACTAGGAGTGATTTAAGGAGCACTTTTAGGAAGGGTGAGGGAAATTAATTTTTATTAAAATAAAATGTGGATTTATTTGTGCAAATTGGGGAAAGGGTGACAAGTGTAAGGGGGAAATAATTCTAAATTATTTAATTTAAAAAGTGAATTAATTGTGCAAGTGGGGAATGAGTTGAGAAAATTCTATAAAACAAATGGTTGTGATGAGAAATGGATCACAAGGTTTATGGGTAAAGTTATGCTGCATAATTTTTGATTGGTTTTACTTATAAGAGTTGGGATACCCAGTTTGAGAGAGTGTGCTGGCTCTACCTTGTGAGGCGAGTTGGGAGTTAGAGGAATTTGGGTTGTGTGTGTCGTGGCCCCATTGTGGCTCGGGGGGCTAAGGGGGAATAAGAGTACCCCCAACATTGGTTGTAAGGTACCAATGAAGTCTCAACGATTAGCAAGCGGGAGGTAGGAAGGAACACCAGTTGTTCAAGATCATCTCCATGCCATCTTCGTCGCATGTTACTGTATTTTATGGATTCTATAATTGCATTGATTTTTATTGTTTAATCTAGTGGTTATAATTGTTTTACACTATGTAGCATCATGAAATTGTATAGACCAGCTCCTTGAGGGATTATCATATATGTAGGAGAAATTGTATAATCAAGGTTTTTCCATTGTGTAACATGTTGAAAATTTTATGATTGAATAGACCAACTCTTGATGTTTGTGTAAAATCTAGAAGTGGATTCCTAATGATTTCATTGTCATTGTATTCTCAACGAAATAAATAGAAAATATGTGCCAATTTTTGCTCCTTCGCCCCCCAAATCCAATCAATTTATGTAGGCTCATGATGGGTAGAAGGTGGATGTCCTTTCTCCTACCACAGTAGAAGCTATGCTTTCTTCAAAGGGAGTTAACATGGTTAATATGTAGTCCTAGTACTCTACAACGATAATCTCGAGCAATTTAAAATTTAGTAATCTCAAGAAAATTTAAAATTATACTCTTGTGTTTTTGTTAAGCCCTAAATAGTGGCTCATTACCCCTTAATTGGGGCATATTACATTAGTAATGTTATTTTAGTTATGTCGGCCTGAGTCCATTAGTTGTAATTGTACCTCCTAGTCTTCTATATATACCAAGGAGACATTTTCATTTGGAATCATCTTGTACTTGAACATTTATGTGGTGTATAAGGAGGTTTCCCCCTCAAAAAGACTTAATATATGAAATTATCTCTTTTTCAAGGCATTGAGTACTTATTATGAGGTTTTTCTATGCTATATTGATATTTGGTTCCTAACATATGGTATTAGAGCTCAAGGCCTTGGGGTTTCGCTGCTACATCTGAGACACCTTGGAATTTTCGCTATAACTTTTTTTCTACAACGTTTTAGAAGGAACAACTTGGAGGATATTTAGTAGAGGGATCAAGGTAAGTTGGGTTAAAATTTCATCTTTTGAGTCCTTATAGTTTCGGAGATACATCCTGTGTAATATAGGGTTATGGAATCACCCTAGATTGAGTCATTGCGGACTTTTCACTATAAAGTTTTTTATGTAACGTTTTAGAACTTGAAATCCGAAGGATATTCACAGAAATTAGTAAGGTATATGTGGTAAAAATTTTAGAATTTGGGTCATATTACATTTGTAGATACACCCTGTGGAAGACAGGGTATCTGACTAGTCCTACTGACTTGTCTCAAGCAGGTGTTCTGGGTAAAAAAATCATAACTTCTTCCTAGAGTATCAAAATTGAGTGAGACAAGTTGCATTAGATAGTGGACAGTTCGTAGTATTTCGGGTTACAATTTTCATAATTTTATATCAATTATTTTGTGCGGGGCACGCTATACAAGTGAGATCTTCTGGAAAGGAAAAAAATCAACAAGTTGTGGGGAAGTTACCATAAATTCCACTTGGCACATCCAATTTTGATCAGACCTGTGGAATTGCAGAGAAGAAATATCAGAAAACTAAAAAAAATAAAGTTTCATACTCAGAAGGGCTGAAACTTTCGAGATACAGCAGAAGAAATATTGTCTAGCAGAACCACCTCAAAATCAAGGTTCAAAAGTGATACTTGGCCAACATGTCACCCAAAAAGGGAACTTCTACATCAAATAAGCCTCCAGACAGTCCTACTTGGACTCTTGATGAAGGTGAAGAAATGCGTAGGGACATAAATGAATTACAAAAGAAGACAGTAACAAAAGATGAACTACAAGAGATGATCTATTCAACGGAAGCTAAGTTGGAGGACTGAAAATTTTGCTAATAGAGAGGACACTTGAAAGTGAAAATGTATCCCATGAAATTCATGATAAGGACACAAGGAAGGTGAATCAAGAATGGAGAAATTCCAAATTTGGGTTGAAGACCAACCACGTTCCTAAGATCGATATGAGGAAGTTTGATGACAATGACCCAATAACACAGATACTTCAGATGGAGCAATTCTTTGATCTACATAATGTGCCACATACACAAAAGGTACAAATTGCTTCTTTATATTTAGATTCCAATCAATTTGTATGGTATCGATGGCATTGTTCTCGTAAATCACTCGTGACTTGGACAATTTTCACGGAAGAAATGATAGCACACTATGAGGATACAAGGAGCAATACCTTTTTTAGCCAATTGATAAATCTCAAGAAAAAGGGTTCAGTTATAGAGCACATTGAGAATTTCCAAAGATTGAATATAAAGGTAACGAATATTATAGATGAGCACTTGATTTATGTATTCATAGGAACTTTAAAGGATAAAACTCAACATGAGGTTCGCCTTTGGGAACCCAAATCATTGGAGAATGCATTTAGGGTGGCAAGAAATGTTGAAAGTAAAAACATGGCTATGGCTACTAGAAGGACCAATCCTAACATCTATAGAGAGAATAATGCTCCTTCTTCTAAAACACCTCAACCTACAAGGTTGACACCTCAACAATTGGAGGAAAGAAAAGAAAAATGTTTATGCTTTAATTGTGACAACAAGTACAGTAAGGGACATAAGTGTGGTGAAAAGAAATTATTATACATAGATTGTGAAGAGCAAGAAGAACAAGAACAAGAACCATCTCAAGATGAAAACGTAGAAGAAATTTTGTATGAAGAGTTGACTCCCACGATATCGTGTAATGCATTGGTTGGAATTAGCACTCCTCAAACCCTCAAGATCGAAGGATATATCAAACAGAAAAAGGTAATAGTCCTAATTGATTCTGGTAGTACTCATAATTTCATTCACTATAAATTAGCTAAAGCTCTCAATTGCTTTGTATATCCAGCACCATAGTTTCAAGTAATGATTGCAGATGGAGGAACTATCAATGGCTCAAGAAAATGCAATAGGATCAATCTTACTATGGGGGAATATGTAATGAATAGTCCAATGATTGCTATACCCATGGGTGGTGTTGATGTTGTACTAGGAATCCAATGGTTACAATCATTAGGAACAATGACTTTTAATTTTCAAGAACTTTTCATGAAAT